>JAJIBD010002832.1:0-40000 GCA_021461705.1 Cryptotis parvus
GATCACTTGATCACTTGAATCCCGTTATTCATCGATTTGCCTCGAGCGGGCGCCAGTAACATTTCCATTGGACCCTATCACGTGCCAATGTAGCCCAATGGCATCTGGTTGATTCAGGAATATGAAGAGTCTCAAACCGTTCCTTCAGGGTCTTAACAAGGAAGTCTGACCATCTTGTAGGTGGGCGGCCACGTGATCTTTTGACATCCCGTGGGATCCAGTCGGTAATGGCTCTAGTCCAGCGGTTGTCTCCAAATCGAATTACATGTCCAGCCCATCTGATTTTCGATGCCTTGGCAAACGAGTCAGCATCCCTGATTCTGGAATAGTGATGGAGGTCAGAACTCCAGATTCCTTCACTCACTTGAGTGAGACGTTATATTCCAAGCATAGCTCTTTTGATGCCTCTCTGGGAGACCCGAATAGCATTCTCATCCTGCTTTCATAGGGCCCAGGTCTCTGAGGCGTATGTTAATGCAGGGAGAATGGTGGAGTTGAAGAGATGTGCCCGGAGCCGGAGGTTCTTTGTCCTTTTAGCTATTTCTTCGATGCCTTTGAAGGCATTCCATGCCGCTCTCTTCCTCCTGCGCAGCTCAGGTTTTAAGTCGTTCATCATGTTGACTTCTCGACCTAGGTACACATAACTGCTGCATTCAGAGATGTTTGCTCCATTGAGAGTGAATGGGGCCTCAGGAACTAGTTCATTTCTCATGAACATAGTTTTCTTCAGATTCAGCTGTAGACCTACCTTTCCACATTCTCGGTCAAAGTCAGCCAGCATTTGTGCCGCTTGGCTAATGTTTGGTGTTATTAGAACGATGTCATCAGCGAAGCGGAGGTGGTGTAGTTGCCGACCATCTATCTTCACTCCCATTCCTTCCCATTCTAATTGTCTCATGATGTTCTCGAGGGTGGCACTGAAGAGTTTTGGTGAGATGGTATCACCCTGTCGAACCCAACTTTTTGACATCAATGATCACTTCTTTGTAGAATGGTGAGATCCTGGTGGTGAATCCTTAATACAGCTCACGAAGGATCTTGATGTATTGGGTTTGAACACCCTGTTTGACTAGGGCTTCGATGACTGCTTCAGTCTCCACACAATCAAAGGCTTTCTGTAAATCAATGAATGTGAGACAGAGCGGCATCTTGTACTCCCTACAAACCTCAATGAGCTTGGTTACTCTGTGGATATGGTCGATTGTGCTGAATCCTTTCGGAAGCCTGCTTGCTCGCATGGTTGTCCTTCATCTAGTGTTCTGCTAATCCTGTTCAGGATGACTCATGTAAACAGCTTGTAGATGACAGACAACAGGCAGATGGGGCGATAGTTGCCGATGTCGTGAATGTCTCCCTTCTTGAACAGTAGAACTGTCCTGCTGGTTTTCCATTGGGAGGGCACCTTGCATTCGGACAGGTAGCGTGTGAAGAGCCGAGCTAGTGTATTGATGAGTTCCGACGGCAGATTCTTCAGGTGTTCGGGTCTGACTTTGTCTGGGCCTGGTGCTGTTCCCTTCTTTACCGCCGAGATGGCATGTCGGATTTCAGAAGGGAGAACGTTGGGAATGACATATCCATCTTGTGGAATTTGGTATGTGGGCAGGTGGATGTGGCTATCAAAGAGATTTGAGTAGAAGTCCTGGATAATCTTCTCCATTGCCTTTCTGGAAGATGTGATAGATCCATCAGGGCATCGGAGGGCAGTCATCTTGGTCTTATAGTTGGCGAAGGACATGCGGGCAGTGTGAATACTTTTCCCGGCTTCTGCTGCATCTTCCAATATTTCTGCTCTTCTGTCTTTGACGTCTGCTTTTATCGCTTCTCTGCACTGTTTAGCAAGCTTGGACATTAGCATTTGGTCTCCTGAGGGCTCTTGACTATACTCATCTCAGAATATTTTTAAGGTGTACAACAATTTCTACCAGCTGTAGTAAGTAGTGTAAATGACTGAAGCCAATAAAACCAAATAATCGTTACACACAGACAGAGTGGTATTTTATAAATTCATTTCCAGGAGGTAGGTATACTTTTTTTTGGGGAGGGAGGTTATGTCCTCTACATAATTTTAGTTTTGTTTACTTGGAAGAATGTGGATATTGCAGAATAAGAATAGAACTATTGTATATTATTCACTTCAGTTCCAATATATCATTTCAGTTCATATATTCTTGGAAAAAACTAGTACTGTGACTAAATCCAGATGCAAATCTTGGGAAATTACTCTGGTTTAGTGGGTAAGAATAACTCAGTAGTAGTAGTAGTGTTCATTTTGTCAACACTGACAAAATGAACACTACTTTTTTAACTCTTAATTTACAAAGCAATAGAATATGAATGATTTACTAGGCAACAGAAGTAAAATTCCATGGCTTATATGAATGGAAAAATCATGTTTTTATCATTTAGTTTTTATTTCTTTGTCTTTTTTTTCTTTATAGTCCCCAGAGCTAGTCTTCATCTACTTGTCTGTAAGCTAATCAATTTGCAAGTAATGGAAAGTAGGTAAAAAATTATTTGTTACTATATGTTACCCCTTACTGGAAGATTATATTCACTCTCCATCCCATAGTAAAGATAAACCCTGATTAAGATTCTTATATCAAAAAATTTTGTTAAGGTATTTCAGAGTAATACATTATGCAGTGTTAGACTTTTTGCCTTTCTTACAAATATCTTGTACTACAAATCATGAAAGAGTAAGGCATACAGTTCTTAGATATTTAGAAACTTTACTTATTTTCATAAATTATATTTGATCCACCTTGGTTGTGATGAGGTATCACTCTTGGTGGTGCTCAGCAAGCATTTTACAAGCTATACTATTCCTCCAGGGCTGTGATACTTAGAAATATTAAACTTCAATGAGAGGTACAGACACAGAATGACTACAATCATATGTGGAATATAAAAAATACACAGTATGAGACTAATATCTAAGGCCAGGGAAAAGAGGGGCCAGGAGGATGGGTCAGTGGTTGCAAGCTTACCACAGAAATGACTGGGGGGACGAAGGGCAGTTAGGATAGAGAAGGGACCGGTGTGACAATGATGGTTGAAAATAACCATTTTGGACAAGAACTAGATGTTGAAAAGTAGGTAAATGGATATACCTGATATCCTTTCAGTTACTATTACTATTACTAACCATAGGGTCCAAAAAGGAGACAGAAAAAGAGAGAGAAAGAGAGAAATAAAGACAGAGAAAGAGAGAGAGAGAGAGAAGAGAGAGAGAGAGAGAGAGAGAGAGAGAGAGAGAAAGAGAAAAGGGGAAACTGAATGCCTTAGAGGCAGGAAGGGCAGGGAGGGAAACTGGGGACATTGGTTGTGAAAAATGCGCACTGGTGAAGGGACAAGTGAAGCAACATTGTGTAACTGAAACCCAGTCATGACCAACTTTGTCACTGTATCTCACTGTGATTCAATTAAAAAAATATTAACAACAAAGAGCCAAAAAATTTTAACTGAAGAATCACTTAGTTTATTACTATTTTCCCAAAGATTAAGGTAATAAGAAATAGAAACATATCAAATATGCCAAGGAAACATTAAAATTATGTAAAATTATGCAAATTGAAGACAAACTATGGAAATATTCCTTTTTGTAGTAATTACCATATTTTGTCCAACATAAAACAAAAAATCAACATGACAAATATTCCAGAAGAATAATATCCAAAGCTGTTGAATCTATTTCTGGAACCCAGTCCAAGTAATTAGACACTGGAACACACACACACATACACACACATAGACACACACACACACACCACAGTACTGTACAACTGCATTAAAAATACATTCAAGAGTAAACTGTGACAAAGATGTAGGAAGATGGATTTAACAAAAATAACAAGTGAAAATAACCAATGGTATCGGAATCTAGAAGATGGTAACAGTTCTATATGCAGCATCTGTAGTATGAAGAAACAATTATTTACAATAAATAATCTGCTTGCATACATGGATCGCATAAGTAAATTTCTACATTATGCTGCAAATGTCATGAAAGAATTACTATCTGATTGATATGCAGAATGTTTGCCAGGATGGTGACAGCCAAAGTAAGTTCAAAGTCACAGGAAATGTTGTCATCAGCCTAGTGTAAAAATGTACAATTACTTGCTATTCTCTTTCTTTTTTAAAGGTGACTACTATTCTTTTTCCCTAGGCTACTTGTTCACTGTAGCTTATTATCATTACAAAGTATTAAAATAGATTAAGCTTTCCATATTGTGTTCTTTTGGGGAAGGGCATGTTTTAGACAGCTCACTGACAAGGTTTTTGAAAGAAAGCATTTATTCCTCCACTAAAAATTACCAAGCAGATTGTTTTTGAAAATAAAAATCTCTAAATTGCATGCTTGCAAATTTCCTTTCCTGATAATTCCATTTAATATAAAAGATACCAGAGAGTAGAAGTGAGCAGTATCTAATTAATATCTTCTAATGCCCAACTAATGTCAAGCATGACTCCAATTTATAACTGAACTGTATTTTTTACATTGAAAAATTCAATTACATTTACTGACAGACTTTGAAATGGCACATTATTTATATTGCCAAACTTTGCAGCTCACAGTATATTTATTAACATTCTTTCCACTGAATAAAGCATGTATACAATACAGATCACTGCATTCTTCATTTTTTAATCTTTCAAAGTGATATGTATATCTACCAGAACAGCAAGGGGGCTGCTTCAGCCTAAGAGAGTCAAAAGAGCAAAGGGAGGCAGATATTAATGTGCCCTTCCTTTTAATTCTCCAGATGAAACAAGGTAACCTTGACATTTCACTGTCCTCTCTGCCAAGCCCTCTATAGTCCCTCCCTTTCCATTCCAGTTTCTATCAGCTTATAAGTGCAACTGCAGGACCCTCCGTGCACATATCAACAATTTTGAGCTGTGAAGAGGTTCAATTGCCACATCAGTGACTCCAGTTGCTAGCGCAAATCATTTACTGGGATAGCTTGAGGACATGACAATGACAGAGAGACATCTGTTGGGGAGAGGAAGCAAAAAAAGGGGCTATTCACAGCTGGTGCATTAGTCCTGCTAGCCACTAGGCCACCACAGTGTCCCTGAACTTCCAGTTTCCTTCCCCTTCTTTCAGCCTGCTTCCTGCTGTCAGCTGCCAAAAGATATCTGTTCTCACCCTTTGCTGAATGAAAAGGTGCTAATGCATGACTTCAGAATATGTCAGAACATACAGTACTTACAAGTGTTTGGAGATGCAGCCAACCTGACCAGGGGGGAAAAGAAATGAGTAGCTAAGGAGTGATTTTCTTGAAAAGGAGAGGGAAAAACAAGGAAGGGCTCTTCATTTTCTTTGATTGTGCATTGTGCTTGTGTGGAGAGGGAGGGGAGTAATTAGGCGGGAGACTTCCTGAGCCTCAAGCCATCCATCTATTCTCTCCCCACAGTAGATATACAGTATCTTGAAATCCTGAGTATCCTAAGCAAAAAAACCTTCAGTTTGGGTTTCTACACTAAGATCATTGGAAATACGCCCTTTAAGAAATAATATTTGAAAATTATCACAGGTTGAGACTTAGAAAATATTCTAAGCATACTGAGTCTTGTTTATAACATGGAAAGATATCAAGAGGAAGACAAAGAATTAAGACAGAAATGAAATAGATATTCTATTTTGCTCATCACAGCTGTAAGCAGATGACATTTTGTTATGGATTACATTGATGCTTTACTCTTTTCACTAACACCTCCTCGTGTATAGACTCATTTTACTTCTAACATTACCTTTTAAGTGGAAAAATCCTAACAACAGCCTTTTTATACAGAAAGTACATACAAGACCAATTTTTTTTTAAGTTTGATGATACAGAAAGATTGGAAGCTCCTCAAATGAACATAGTTAAAAATGCTAACTCAGTACTGCATTGATTGCAACATGACTCAGACAGCAAGATTTCACCTGCTAAAAGTTGGAAATCAAGAATAATAAGCATAACTTAAAAAGATGGGCCCATCACTTCTGGGGGTCCCAGAAGCAGCTGGAGGAGACTCGCCCACCACACTAGCCACCACCTTCGCGTCCGGAGGCTGGGATACTACCTCACGACCAGATTAACAGAGCAAAACCAGTTTGAGCCCAGGTAGGCAGCTCCCAGAAGTGGGAATCACTGGGAATTCCTCAGATGGAGTCAGGGGGCCGGCCCTTCCCCCTCCATTTTGTCGAGCCTGGTGGCCCCACCCAGGAGCTGCCCTGGGGCCACCAGCCATACCATGCAGTCTCAAACACGCCTGGGGAACCTGGAACTCCACTTTCCCCAGACTCAGCTGACCATGGGGCTCCCAGGAGGACAGATGAGTTTTGGGAGTGGGCCCATCACCTCTAGGGGGTCCCAGAAGCAGCTGGATGAGACTCGCCCACCACACTAGCCACCACCTTCGCTGTCCGGATGCTGGGATACTACCTCACGACCAGATTAACAGAGCAAAACCAGTTTGAGCCCAGGTCACGCAGCTGCAAGCGGCCGCGTGGTCCATCAAAGTAGTGGAAACAGTTATATCCTTTAATGCACTGCATTTTACTATGTTCAGGAAAGTTTGGAGGGAGGGAGAGATAGAGAGGAGAGAAAAGACATACAGAACCCGCCAAGTAGTTGAAGTGTGGGAGGGGGAGGGAGGTGGGGACATTGGTGTTAGGAGATGGGTTCAGGTGGAGGGATGGGTGTTGGAACACTGTAGAACCCAAACTCTACATGAACATCTTGTAATTGTATGTCTAAAAGTGGTATAATAAAATTTGGAAAAATAAAAAAATAATTAAAAAATTTAAGAAATTTTAAAAAAGATATAAGATAATTTTTGGTCAATAACAATTGTCAAAGTTACACAGAAAGGATTATCCTAGAAAGTATAATCTCTTAGGTCTCAAATTAATGATTTTTTTTTACCAATTCTCATGATATTTCTATGGCTTAGAAAATAGAGGAAAACAAATCTGAAAAATGTGGGAATTCAAATACATCAGTTTAATTGAGGTACAATCATTCCTTTGAATATCTAGAATTTTTATAACAAAACCAAAACTTTATTTTATGTCCATTTGGGCTGTTCCTTGATCTTGCTCCATGTGGCGACATTTCCATCTAGTTCTTTTTTTTTCTTTTTTGGGTCACACCAGTGATTCTCAGCAGTTACTCTTGGCACTGCATTCAGGTATTACTTCTGGCAGTCTTCAGGGGACCATATGAGGTGACAGGCATAGAACCCACTTTGGCCTCATGCAAGGTAAACACTCTCCCCAATGGTCTATCACTCCAGCCCTCTTGCTCTAGTTTATTGTGAGGCTGAAGGAGAATCCCAGGTGGTGAACGAGGTTCAGAAAAGCGAAAGTTGGGTTAGGGGCTGGGAGCACGTTGTGAGGCTGACAGGAGAACCCTGGCTCCAGATACTAGGAGTGGGAGGGAGCTGAGCCGAGGGATGGTGCTGTTCTAGAAGTTGGCTGTGGATTTCACCTGGGAAGAGTGGCAACACCTGGATGTAGAGCATAGGACCCTGAACCAGGATATGATGCTGAAAATGTACAGTCACCTGGTATCACTGGGACATTCACTCACCAAACCAGAAGTGACCATCAAGTTGGAACAAAGAGCAGAGCCATGGCTCACAGATCCCCCGAGGACAACCTCTTAAAGCCTTGAAGAAGCCAGAGGAACCCCCTGCACCATGTCAGCACCATGTCAGCAGCCATTTCAACGTCCAGATTCCACAGCTCATCAGAGCTCCTCCCTAGAGAGAAACCTATTTCACAGACACGGATAGAGCTGCTACTGGCTCTACCCATGCTCAGCTGAACATGAGGCATCCAGGAGAGAGGATGTGTTCAGGTCCAGCACGACACCCAAATAGAACCTCAGAAGAAGCCAGAGGAATCTTGCACCATGGCAGCAGCCATTTTCAATGTCCAGATTCCACAGATCATCAGAGTTCCACCCAAGAGAGAAGCCAGTCTTAAGCCCAGCTACCTCATCAGAACCCCACACTAAAAAAGAAACCTATTACACAGACACAGGTGGAGCTGCTACCAGCTCTCCCAGTTTCAGCGCAGCTGCAGTACATCAGTAAATGCAAAAACTTTGAGCACCCACACAGCAGAGTCTGGCAAGGTACCCATGTAGTATTTGACATGTCAAAACCAGTAATAATAACATTCTCATGACCTGAAGGAAAGGTTTGAGACTCTTCATGTTCCTGTAGTGAGCAGAGGCCCTTGAGCTGCACTAGAATGCAAACAGGGACAAATGGAGATGTAATCAGTGCCCACTCAAGCAAATTGATGAACAACGGGAAGACAAGTGATACAAGTGATACATAAATATTTTCCTCCTAGAATTGTTGAAATAGTCTTATAAAATTTGAATCCACTAGATAAAAATCTTCAATAGAAAAACTATTACATACAGAATGTCATATTTTAATCCTACTTATGTTTAGTTTGTATTAGTTATTATTATAATATATATTTTCAAGTTTGGGGTATTTAGTATTTTGTATATACTTTAACAGAAAACTTTGAAGTGATAACAAATTTGCCAAATGAGTATGCACTAATATATATTATGTAAACGTGTTTAGTACAAAGAAATATTGATCTGCTTTGTGTTGTTAAAAGAGACTTAAAAATGCATTTTTACCTCTTTAAGCAGATTCTGAGGTACTTGATTTTCAGAGATGTAATTGTTAACACAATTTTTTATTAATTTTTTAATATTTCTTTCTTTTTCATAATCTTTACATAGAAATCTATAAACTTTTGCATATTGATTTGTAATGTGCCACTTTACTATACAAATCTATTTTTCTAGGGGCTTTTTTGTAGAATCTTTAGAATTTTCTAAATATAATATCACTATCACTATCCTCCCGTTGATCATCTATTTTCTTGAGCAGGAACCAGTAATATCTCCATATGTCCTGTCTCATGCTAGTAGAGCCCAAGGGCATCTATTCACTCCAGGAACATAAAGAGCCTCAAACCATTATATTAGGTCATGGGAATGAACTAATATAATTGTTACTGGTATTTGGCATATCAAATAAAACAGGGCAGCTTGCCAGGCTTGCCATGCAGATGGCATGCCCTTGTAGTCACCTCTGAATATAGCATTTATAGATGAACCACACGGCCGCTTGCCATGCAAGACGGGCTTTGATAGGCTGTCGCTGGGTGAAGTTCTGAGGAGAGGGAAGTCAGGATGTGGAAAATGGCGGCCCGATGGAGTGGAGGGGTCATCTGGCTTGTTGTGCGGCTCTGCTGGGGTGGCAGGTCAGGGCTAGAACCCACCATCCCCTCCCGGGTGCCTCGTGAGCAGCTGGGCACAGGGAGAGCAAGTAGCAGCTCTGCCCCATGTCTGTAATATAATATCATGTCATCAGCAAATAGTAGGAGCTTAATTTCATCATTTCCTATCTGGATGCTCTTGATGGCTTTTTCTTGCCTAACTGCTATGGCAAGTACTTCCAGTACTATCTGAACAGAGGTGGGAAGAGTGGACAACCTTGTGTTCTGCCGTAACTTAGGAAGAAGGCTTTGAATTTTCCACACTGAGAATAATGTTTGCTGTGGATTTGTGATAAATGGCTTTGACTATATTGAGTAAAGTCTCTTTAACTCCTGTCTACACAATGGAATACTATGCAGCCACTAGGAAAAATTAAGTCATGAAATTAACTTATACATGGACGGACATGATATCATGCTGAGTGAAATAGATTAGAGGGAAAGTGACAGACAGAGAATGATAGCATTCATATTTGTGGGATATAGAAAAAACATAAGATGAGACTAATACCCAAAGACAGTAGAAACGAGGGCCAGCATGACTGGTCCATGGTTTTAAGCTTACCACAAGTGGGAGAGATGGAAGCAATTAGGACAGAGAAGGGAAAATTATGAAAATAATAATTGGAAATAACCACTGGACAAGAACTGAGTGCTGAAAGATAGAGTGATGTACATGATAATGTTTCAGTACCTATATTCCAAACCACAATGTCTTAAAAAATGGGACAGAGACAGAGAGAAAGAGACAGAGAGAAAGAAAGAGAGAGAGAGAGAGGAGAGAGAGAGAGAGAGAGAGAGAGAGAGAGAGAGAGAGAGAGAGAAAGCACCTACCATAGAGGCAAGCTAGGGTGTAGAAACTAGGGACACTGTAGGTGGAAATGATCAGTGATGGAGAGTTGGAACACAGTATGAGTGAAACCCAGTCGTGAACAAATGTGTAACCATATATCTCCTGGTGATTCAATAAACTAAAAGAGGGTATTTTTTTTTTATTTTAAAAAAGAAAGAAAAGATAGGGAAAGTGCCTGGGTCACTGAATTACTGTGAAAAGAATAGCAACCCACTAATAAAATTAGACTTCAATTTACAGCAACAAGGAACAAACTTATATTTGAAAATAAATTAATGCATTTCTCTAGTCACAGTTTCTTAGGCCGACACATTGTATGAGCTTCTGTGGCAAACAATTTGGGTAGTTTGTAAAATAGTGCTGAAGATTTCCTACAAAAAGATAAGTACATGGGGGCCGGAGCGATAGCCTAGCGGGTAGGGCATTTGCCTTGCATGCGGCCGGCCTGTGCCGCCCAGGTTCGATCCCCGGCATCCCATATGGTCCCCGAGCACCACCAGGAGTAATTCCTGAGTGCAGAACCAGGAGTAAAACCTGCGCTTACCAGGTGTGACCCAAAAAGCAAAAAAAAAAAAACATAAGTAAAGCTCACCATTGGTCTGTGAATAGCTAAAATGAAAAGGAAACCAAAGAACCAAAGCCCTGACTTAGAGAAAAAAGTTTAGATTAAAGGCAGAAAGAACCCAATTGGTATAAAGAAGAGAAGAATGATTGGCTTAAACAGTGAGAAGTAAAAATAAAATATGAGGCATATTAAATATTAAAATTTTAATGATTTCTGTGATGATCCATGTGCTGCCACATGAGGCAGTACTGAGTAGATTCTGGAACCAGTTCCGCTGAGATTCCTCACTTTTATATTTACTCTCATTCCCAAGGCATCCAGGCCCTTTTGTGCCATTATCATTTTTTCCTCTATTGAACAAAGCAGCAACTTGCAACTTCTATTCCCATATACCCAAAAAAAATTTTAATAAAACCTTACTAAAGGCCTAATCAAATAAATAGCAATGATGTTAACTCTATGTGAATATTCCCCCTAGTTATTCCATTCATTTCTAGCATACCAAATATTCATTTACATTTCCCTGCATATCTCCCTTCATATTTAGACATTTCTGCCCTCAAACTTTTAATGTGTCCATTGATAGGATAGGAGAAATTGTTCTACTTTGAGTCATTAAGAGAGACCTTTGCTCTGTGAAGCAAACTGCCATTTTTTCTTTCCTTCCTGTATACTTTCTATCTTGATCATTTTTATCTCAACCATTCATTCTCCTTGCTCTCAGTCAACCTGATTTCCTTTTTATATGAAACCATCAAGTTAACTGAGAATGAAACTAATTAATTAGCATGCTTGATTTTCAATCTTTAGTGTCTTCCAAGGAAATATAAATGGCATTGATATATGAAGAGGTAGATATATGAACCACCTTTATGTTCTGTTGAATCCTTTTATATTAATTACTATCCTTCCTTATGTTTTATTCATATATGAAAATTGTTTGCATTAGCACATATTTTTCTAATAAAATTATAAATACTAAAAGACAGAAATGCATTATGTCAAATCAAACTTATTGCAGCATTAACTTCTTTTGTCTAAAATTTAGTCATTAATAGTAATACATCATATACTCTAGTTCTTTTCAAAGCAAAGGCATGCAATAAACACTAATTTTTTAAAATTCACAGTTGCATAAAAATTGCAAATTTAGTTTGCTATTCAAAAAGACAATCAATGGTCATCTACAAGCAGTTTTAGACTTTGTGAATGAGACATAAGGAAATATCTTCCAGAGACTAGCATTTATAAAATCATTAATGTCTATACAAGCACTCTATAAACTTTAAATTGCTATAGAAATGTGAAAGATCAAATTACATCCATTTTCCTGGGATATATCTATAAAAAGCAGAAAGCAAGAACCTGTGGAAGCTTATTATATTCATCTTATGGAAAATAAAAAGATAATTTCTTGAATCTTCTTTATTTTCAGAGCAAAAGAATGTCTAGCATTCTCAAATCCTGTGATTTTCTTAAGATCTATCATTTAAGTTGTAACATATAATCTGTGCTTCTTCTTAAGTTCTGATTGACAGGCTAATGGAGCAGTCTGGTTCTCTACCTTTCTAGATGATAAGTATAAACAGCGTGGTTATGAAAAGACAATACCCTACTATTAGTGGGTCTCCCAATAGTTTTTCACAGCAACGAAAATAAACTTGATATACTTACCTGCCTCGATGCTTGCCAGGAAACTCAATTTAGGAAATTGGAAATACTGTTTCATGCTATGGGCCTTTATTGAGGAAACACCTGGTCACTACAGTGTTCCATATTAAGAATCACATGAGCAGGGCTGTCTTATGTAGAAAAGAAAGAAGTTGCTTCTCTGCTCTATTGTTCCTGGAGTGGGTTTTATCAACTAACCCCAATTCAGTTTTCTCATAGTTTTCCTTGGGCTTGGATAATAATCCAATTACCTGTTATTAGCAGGTGCTCTCTAAAAAATTTGCAAAAGACTAACTTTACTAGACCAGGCTCAGAGTTTTATAGGAATCTAGTATTTCTCTCCAGGATATAAGCACATTTATTATAAGGAGACTTTATAATATAAGATGTTAAAATACTTAGGGATTTGTAAACAAATGGCATGATATCTTAAAGGAATTGACCTTGAATCATATTCATAATTGTCATATTCAGATTGCCATAAAGCTAGTAGAGGAAACCAACAGTATCACCACAAATTAGGAGGGTAGCTGTGCATGAGAAAAGAAATTAGGGCTTTCACATCACTGTAAAGTTGTATGCAGTCAATCTCACACTTCATCTTCTCTTAAATAAGAAGACACTGAATGAAAATTTTAACATTCCTTTTGTGAAAACTGGACATGTGAAATACAGGGAATTACTTAAAAGGGAAAGAATAGATATTAAGGTAGGACTAGACAAGAAATATTGTTTACACTTTTGCTTCTCCCACTAGGGTGATATCTGAAAATTAGAATTCAAGAGCTAAAAATGCAGAAAAAGAAGAGAATTATGGCTTGAGTAGTAGAAGCATGCCTAGAATTTGTGTGTTTCTGAGTGATTCCGTTTCCTTTTTTTAAATATATTCACTATTAAAGGAAATCAAGGCCATCAAAACAGGACAGCAGATAGGGAGCTTCCAGAGCATAGAGTCAGGAGTAAGCATTCAACAATATTGGATGTAGGCCAAAAAATAAAGAACCTAAAAAAAATATTCAGCAATAATTTGCAAGCTCAAACTCCACAGTAAACTATGAGACCTGTTCTGATTCTAGTGTTTTTCCCTATTCCCACAACATCTCTTATCAAGTAGAAAAATATTAATCGTATTCCTGACTATGCTTTTGTCACATTTTGTTGACTCAGTTTTTCAGACAATTGCTCCATCCACCATATTTTTTTGCTACTCATTTGGTATGAGATAGAGATTACATGGTACTTAAGCCACTACAAATGGTTATGAAGATTTAGACTGCAGAGTAATAGAGCAATTCCCTGAATGAATAACTGTGATACATAAAATCAGTCTAATTCCTTGGGGAATTTCTTGTATCGATACAAATTTTTCTTTTAGTGCTACTTTTTCTGATATTCTATGTTTGATAGCTAAATCTGGTTCCAAATACTTAAAATTCTGCTTTTGATTTTGTCATTGACCCATAGTTATTTGATTGCATGTTGCTCAGTTCAAAACTTCTTAAATTATGACTCACAACTCCCTGTGGAGTTGTGCAACTAAATGTATCACCTGTATCACTTGTCTTCCGTTGTTCATCGATTTGCTCGAGCGGGCACCAGTAACATCTCCATACGTCCTGTCACAAGCAAGTGTAGCCCAAGGGCATCTGCTCACTCCAGGAATATGAAGAGTCTCAAACCATTCCTTCAGGTCATGGGAATGAGGTCTATAATTGTTACTGTTTTTTGTCATATCAAATACAACACAGGAAGCTTGCCAGGCTCTGCCATGTAGGTGGTATACTCTCAGTAGTAGGCTCTCATCTCGAGCATTTTCTGATGAACCTCGATGGGGGAGATCAGCTTTTCTCTTGGGTGGAGCTCTGAGGACCTGTGGAGCCCGAATGTTGAGAATCACTTACCTCATAGTATGAGGGTTCCTCTGGCTTCTGGCTAGGCTCACTGGGAAGATGGGCCACGGCTATAACCTGCCTAGAACTGTATGCAGTGTATAAGCATGAAAGATCCTGGGAAGGACCTGGTCCTAACTTCCAGTATTATCTAAGACTGTTGCACAGCCGACAACAAGTCGGCTCCAAGTTTGGCCAGCGTGGCCCTCTCCCACATGTTGAATCTATGCTGGATTCGCCCAACATAGCTGGGACTATTATTAGCAAGGGATTGGTCGAGCCATTTACCACCCTCTGGGACTCCATGGGCTGCTTCCACTTTGGGCCGAGCAGCACAGCTGTGAGTCTGGAATGTGTCTCTTCCAGGGTTGTTGGCTGCGGTCGTTGGGAGCTCATAACCACCATGTTGTCCAGAGATGTGAGTGGATAATGTTTTAAGATTCTTTAATCTATATTTTATCTATATTATCTATATTTATTTATTTTTAATCTATATCTTTATCTTATCCACTCTTAAGTTAAAAATATAGATACAAAAAGTGTGTAGATACAGCACCAGGGTTTGACATATATAGTGTGAAATGATGATCACAGATGGCTTCAATAGCATCCATTATCTCTTCTAGATGGAAAAAATGTTTTTACTTCTGATAGGAAACTTTTTTTTGGGGTCACACCAGCGATGTTCAGGGGTTACTCCTGGCTCTGTACTCAGGAATTACTTCTGGTGGTGCTCGGGGGATCATATGGATGCCAGGAATCGAACCTGGGTCGGCCACGTGAAAGGCAAGTACCCTACCTGCTGTGCTAGCACTCCAACCCCAATGATAAGAAACTCTTAACATCCACCTTTAGCAACCTGTATGTATATCATACAATAGTGTACTGTACTGTCATGCTGGAAATTACATTCAACTACTTAAGAAGATAATTTCAGTTTCTGATCTCAGGGTAAATGTGTAAAAAGTATGACTAATTGCACACTGACTACAGATAGGTTAGTCTTAAACTAAGCTCATTGGCTTACAATCCCTTTTCAGGTTCTGAACTGATTTATATCCAGTGATTTATGTTTTCCAACACAGGTAGAAGATTCAGGAGTAGGGTATCCCACTACTTGCAGGACATATACCCCTTCCTACCCCCTTGAGTTAATGACTTTTAATTATCCAAACATTAGTCAAATGGGATTTCACTGAGCTTCCCAAACCAGGTCAGCACTCCTTTCACTCTCTTTAGCCCTTGATCACATCACATCAACCTTTGCACTTACTCTTATTTTAAGGTAAAATCATGTGTGTCTCTCTGGCTTCAACTTTGCCTTTTCCTCTAAACGGCGAGACGGTAGAAGTTTTGTCAGTTTGGTTCACTGTGGAATCTAAAACCCCAATCTGTGGTTACTTGAAACAACACACCAAAGTATTCACTGAAAAAATGTTGAATATTAGATGGTGTAAAAAACCAGAGAGATGACATTTTATTAAACTAAACTTGGGGGCATTGAAAAGATTTGTCATTAGCAAAAGGTTTCTAAACATCTTGGTACCACAACCATAATCTAATTCAAAATAAAAATGTGTAATGACTCTGAGGTGTTTCCGGCAGTACTCACTCTTCCACATGATGTGACTTCACTGAAGTCTGTGTTGTGAACACACAGCACATATACTTTTCACAATACATGATCTCACACTATATGACGATGGATATTGTCAGAAGCTCTTCATTCAGTTTAAATAGCATTTTCAATTAGGCATGGCGGGATGTGGCCCCAAAATGAACCAAAATAATCATCACCATCATCATCATCATCATCATCATCATCATCATCACCACCATCATCATCATCATCACATCTTAGGGAATCAGAAAAATGATTTTAAGGAAGTAACAGAAGAAAAAGAATAATACAAATTAGAAGACATAAGAAATATGGATATTAAGATAATATATGATCAAAACATTTAAAGTCAAATTTTTGACAGATAAGCATAACATAAATCATCCAAATAAAATAGAAAAAACACATAGTGAAATGAAAGGCATATAATCACCACAAATGCACAACATATCACAAAGGAGTGCCATAAATACCACGACACAAATATACTGGAAAATTAAAAATAGGATGAATTCTTAGTGACATACAATATTCTCAGATTTCATCAGAAAGATGTACACAATTTGAACAAACTAGGGGCCGGAGTGATTCTTCAGCAGATAGGGCATTTGCCTTGCACACAGCCGACCCAGGTTCAATCCCGCATCCCATATGGTCCCCCAATCACTGCTAGGAGTAATTCCTGAGAGAAGAGCCAGGAGTAACCTCTGAGTGCTGCTGGGTGTGACCCAAAAAAGCAAAAAAAAAAAAATAATTGAACAAACTAATAAGTTGAGAAATTGAGCCTTCAAATAGTAAAGATGAAGGACTAAATGCCTTCTTCAGTTAATTCTTGAAAGCAGACTTTGAAAGGAGAATTAAAATTAATATTCTAAACCTCTTCCCAGAAATTGAAGATAAAGGAAACATTCCAAATATGTTTTTTTAAGTCAACAGCATCATCAAACCCAAACCAGATAGGGGCATCACAACACATAAAGAAAATCATAAATTAGTATCTCTGATAAACTAGAATCAAACTATGTACAAAATACTAACATCAAATTCTAAGACACAAAAAATATATAAGAATTAAGTGGAATTTGCTCCATAAATGCAAACTTTTCAATATATACAAATTCTTTAAAGTCATGTATGATACATTGGATTTGCACCAGAAATACCAAGGTAATTCAACCCATGTAAGCCAAACATGAATCACAAAAAAAGATAACAGTTGTATGAACATCTCAACAGATGTAAAAAAACATTCTAACAAGATTTTTCATGCATTTATTATTAAAAATGTACTTAACAAAATGTGCATAGAGGAACACATATTGATATAATGAAGATCATGTATGATAAAGCTAGAGATAATATACTCTATTGTGGAAAACTGAAACCATTTTCTATAATATCAGAAACTAGACAAAGATGCCTATGGTTACTGCTATTATTCAGTATTGTACTGGAAGTACAGTCAGAAGAGTTAACAGGAAGTACAGTGTGAGATTTAAAGAAAAAACAGTAAAAGTATCAATGCTTTCAGATGCTATAATAATACAGACAATCCTAAAGATTATTACATTGTTAAAATACAACTAGAATTCTTAGAAATAATACAGTACAGAGAAGGTTAGAAAATTAATATGCAAAGTTTATGATTCAAACTGCAATGAACTATACCACAAAGAGAAGTAAAATAGTATGTTACACTATAATAAAAAGAATAAAATAACTAAGAATAAATATAAGGAAGGGAAATAGTAATGTGTACTAAAAACCATAAGACATTGTTGAAACAAACACAAGGAAATGAGTTATACACTTTCGTTATGGATTGAACAAAAAATTCTTAGATGAAACTATATAGCAGTTCAATAAATCCCCTTAAAAATTTAATGTCGTTCTTCATAGGTATACAAGAAAACATTTCAAAATTTATTAGAGATCACAAAAGACTTCAAATATTGAAAGAAATCCTGAGGGAAAGAAATAATCATGGAAATATTATTCTCCTGAACTTTAGACTATCCACAGAACTTCAGTAATAAAAACAGCATGATATAGTATTTTTTAAAAAGGATACACCAAACAATGGAATAGAATGCATCTAGAAAAAATATAGCCCCACATATATGATCAACTAATTTGTGATAAAGGAGCCAAAAAGTACAGACTGAACCTAGAAAAATCTTATGTAAACGGTGCTTAAAAAATAAAAACTGGCCAGTCAAAGGTGAAAACAACAAAACCATTAGATTATGCCATATGCAAAATTAATTAAAAATTATTAAAAACACGGATAAAAATTAAGTCATAAACATGCTTAGAACATGGTAAGTTCTTATCACCCATAGTGATGTCATTGTGAACACTCTGCAAGAACAAGAATAAAGTAGTAAATGAAGCAAAAGTTAACAAATGGGACTAAATAAAATTAAAATACTTCACTGTCTATGAGGAAATGAAACTATTGCAAAGCTTTCTAAAACTAAGTCATTGTATTAAATTGGTCATATTTGAAAATTACATACTGATAATGACTAATGTCTGAATATGTTAAGAATTCTTTCAATTCAACCACATAAATATCAATTAAAAATGGACTGAAAATATGAATTTAGAAGTTTCTCAAAAAATAAAATAAAGAACAAACACATAACAATGATCACCGAAAACTATCATTAAGGAAATACAAATCAAACCACAATGAGCTGTCATCTCAGACCGACAAGGAGGCTATTATCAAAACTAGGAAAACGAATATTGGGGTATTGAGTTAAAGGAAGCATGCACGCATTAGGAGTGGAAATATGAACAATGTGAGTTTTATACTTTCAAACAAATATAGGGATTATTTTTATTTCTGCCTCTTTTGGGGGTCACACCGGCAATGCTCAGGGGGTTTTCCTGGCTCTGCACTCAGAAATCACTCCTGGCGGAGCTCAGGGGACCATATGGGATGGCAGAGATCAAACCCAGGCCGGCAAGGGTCGGCCGCATGCAAGGCAAATGCTCACCCGCTGGACTATCACTCGGACCCTATTTTTAAAATATTAATATAAATTTGAAGTGCTATAGTGTTGGATGACAGATTTAGATAATCTGGGAGCTTTGGTGTTTTGCCCACTTACAGCTTAATCTATTTAAGTCAAGGTTCATTCTCTTCTATGTAAACACTGCTAGAGGGTGTGGTAGTTACAGAAATCACCTTGACCCTGAATAACTTCTGACTTACTCATCTACTAAGACTTCTATGTTTTCTTGATTGGACACAGCTCCTCTTTATACCCACTGCACCCAGTGTGGGACAGTTAGAATTTACCAGGAGACTGCCACCCTGGCTAGTTGAGACTATAGGAAGATTATAGGAAGGATCATACTAGTTTGCTCTCAAGCAGGCGAGTGTGACCCTTTCAGTATACAGAGAACAAGATACTCTGAATCACCCTGGTGAAGATAATATATAAGAAGGACCTTGTGGGTACCATTTAGATTACATAAAGCTCATGAAATGAAGATGTATTACTTTATACCAGTTCTTTCTCTCCCCCAGTGTTTTACCTAAGAGATAATCTCAGGATTAGTCCTTGGCATAACCTCTATTTATACCTGCAATATGGTATGGCACCGCCCTTCTATACTCTGTTTAGGGTTCTTTGTTGACATGACCCTCCCTGTTGGATTACTTTGGTGTATATAAGGGGACCTGATTTTGGCTCCTTGGTTTTTGCTCTTTGGCTTTTGGCTCCTTGGCTTTTGGCTCCTTGGCTTTTTGCTCTCTGGTCTTTTGCTCCTTCTTTTAGGTAGGACTCCTCTTGGGTGAGATCCTCTCTCTTTAGTGGGAGACTTAGGCTCTTTTATATGGTCTAAGTTCAGACCAGAGCTAGAGTTCTTTCATTATATTGGAGTGCTGTGGAAGAGCTTTTGTACTATTAAAAGCCTTTTTTGGAACTGCGCTGGACTCGTGAGTTTTCACTGTTCCCCGGCATCCTCAGAAGTAGAAGAGAACTTCTGTCCTGACACTGTCGGGGACCCCAGTGGCATCCCCAACACTATAGTAACCCCTATGTGTTGTTTACAATAAAAAAGAATTAGGAACTATCTAAATATCACCAAATGATAACTAGATCAAGAAAAAGTTATATGTACAACTGAATGCTACTCAGCTATGAAAAGAAATTTTCCCTTTTGTAACATGTCTAGAGTTTGAGATTAATATTCCCTGTGCAGTAAGTCAAATGCTGAACAATAAATATCATACAACTTTATTCATATAAGAAAGTTAAAAATAAAGCAAATAAAACAAAATCTTTGAGGGCAAATGATGATTACTAAACAGAAAGAAGAGCTACAGGGTTACATAAATTGGGCAAATAGGGTCAATTGGTGAAAGACTAGTAGTTTGGTGATAATCATAATACTCTATGTATAATGATAAATAGGGTATTAAAGTTTGAAAATGTAATATTTAACGAAGATTACTTCAATGGTATTTTAAAGAGCTAAATACAGACTCTAGCTCTGTAATTTCCATTCCTACTTCAGAAATCCTAACCATGGGATCAGAGAGATACTATAGGGGTTAAGGAACTTGCTTTTCTTGCTGCAAACCTGGTTTGACCTCTGGCACCGGAACCCATCTTTCACACACCCCAGAAGTGCCTTTGAGCACTCAGGTTGAGTCAGGATTAGGTCCTAAAGTGCAAAAAGCAAACCAGAAACTGGAAGCCACAGAAAGTTTCATCAACTGATTTAATAAAATACTTTGCAAAAAAAAATGTACACACCACAGCTGTGTATGAAAATAAGATGAATCACAGGAGCATTTATTATGCAAGAGAAGCTCTGTGCTTCTTCCCGTGATTGCGGCTGACCTGGCTTCCATTTGAGCAACCACATCTGGTCCCCTGAGCACAGCCAGGAGTGAGCCATGAGCAGAGGAGGAATAATCCCTGAGCACTGTCGAAGCGTCCCCTAATTGCCTCCACCCAACCTTACCTCCCCCCAAAAAGTTCTCCACAGTCCTCTAATAATTAAGAATAATTAGAATATGTCCTCAGACTTAAAATATTGTATCTGTGTGAATACCTCCTGCAATTATGACTTCTAAGCTATTTTATTATTTTTACTTCCCAGTATTTTATTACCTTTTATTTCCTAAGACAAAATCTTACATCTTTCTATTATGTATCAAGTTCTTTATACAGTTGTGTATTCTTTAGCATCTCTGTATATATATTATTGCCACCAAATATTGTTTATTTACTATTTCCTTTTAATTCATCTGACAGATACTCATATAAACCATACTTTACACACATATATGCATATGCATATATTTTTTTAAATTATAGCTCCATGGCTTTATATACAATAAATATAGGAAATAATTGCCATGGAACTTTTATTGCATACATATATGACAATGTATATAACTGCCATGGAGATTTATTATATAATAAATAATATGTATATTCATATTATGTGTTATATGGCTATCTATATATGTATGTATGCACCTATATAGAGATCCAAAAATATATAATCTATATATAGATCATCTATAGCTATAGTTAGATATAGCTATCTATATACTAATACATACTTATATATAGATAGCTATATCTATAGATAAATCTAGATATATATCTATATAGATCTATCTATAGATATCTATAGATATATCTACAAATAAATATATTTATATATAGATTTATATGTAAGCACATACATACTTATATAAATATATATATTTATATGTAAA
Source organism: Cryptotis parvus (assembly GCA_021461705.1). Lineage (NCBI taxonomy): Eukaryota > Metazoa > Chordata > Mammalia > Eulipotyphla > Soricidae > Cryptotis > Cryptotis parvus. Next base: position 21,659 of record JAJIBD010002832.1, read on the forward strand.
TATATATATATATATATAAATATAGACCAGAAATTTGTAAGCCTGTTTGACCTAATGATCTGTTTCAGTAAGGAAAAAAATATGTGTCACTCATTGCCTCCCCTGTGAATCTGCCTTCTTTAAGAGAACAAAGTGAAAATACCTGCAGTTTCCCTCAGGCTACCACCATACCCCTGGATAGTCCCAGCTTCCCACTTTTTGAAATAATGTTACAGGCAAAGCAGTTGTGGAGGTGTGCTAACCTTAATAATTAGGCAGTTCTCAGATACTGTGTGCTACATACACAGCACATCTTGTGTATGAGCAACATACACACACACACACACACACTCACACTCACACATACACATACATACTCACATTCATTTATTTTTGTTTTAGGGTCATGCCCAGCCGTGCTCAGGGCATGACTCTGCCCAGGGGAATATATGTGGTGCTGGGGATCAAACAGAGTCTGCTGCTTGCAAAGATTTGCAAAGATACTCACTTTGGCTACTGTACTGTCTCCCTGGCCCTGACATATATATATGACATATATGACACACATATATATATATTTTTTTTTTTTATTCCATGAAGTGGTGGCCAGGAAATGACTAGGCCATGTGTCTTATCTGTGGCCAACCCAGGTTTGATCACCAGCATTCCATATGGTTCCCAGAACCCACCTGGAGTGATCACTGAGAGCAGAGCAAGGAGTAAACCCTGAGCACTGCCAGATGTGCAATCCCACCAAAACAAAACAAAACAAAACTGTGAAATAATGTGTCAGAGACAGAGCCCAGAGAATAGTGCTCTTGCCTTGTACAGGGCCTTATGGTGCCCAAATTCCCCAGTAGGAATTCCTGAGTGCAGAACCAGAGTAAGCCCTGAACATAGCAATGTATGTTCTCAAACCAAAAAATAAAAACCCTCTGTGAAATATCAAGTTATTTATTTTATTAAATTATTTTGATTCTTTAGTTATAATTAAAAAGATTAATTAATTATGACACACATGCATGCTTAGATACTACAAATTAACAGAAGAAAAAATACAGTCAAATGAATGCAACTTTAACATTGAGAAACATTAGGAAGTGTTAATAAAAGTCTATTTATTCTAAAATTTTATAAGATTCTTGGCTTAATTTTTAAGGAATACAGTTAGCAGTATTGATTTATGTGCCTGATTCTACCTAGCTGGTAGGACAAAGAAATTAATTAACCTAAGCTCAGAAAGATGTTTTTATCTGGTATAGTTTACAAAAAAGAAAGGAATAAACAGCTGAGACAATATGCATTCAGATGTTTGATGCTTAGTTACTCATAAAATGTTTATGTAAAATATTAATTCAGAAGATTAACTAAGAAAGTTAAAGCAATCTGGGAGCAGTATATTTTGCTTCTTTTATGAATGATCTCAATACCAAAGAAGATTACACCTATTATGTTTAAACACCATAGAACTAAAGTCACCAACAAACTAATATTCTCTGGAGTAAATATTATTTACCCTTATATATTATGTACCCTTACAAATACTATTTGTAAGGGTATATAATATATAATACAAATTATATATAATAATACAAAGTATATATAATACAAATTATATACTCTTACAAATACTATTTATAATAATATTTATAATATAATTTTGTGAATATTATTTACCCTTATATATTATATACTCTTACAAATACTATTTGTAAGGGTATATAATTTTGTGAATATTATTTAACCTTATATATTATATACCCTTACCAATAGTAGGTATTATCTTGTATATGATAGCCTGTGGATTTTACAGAAATAAAATTTTTTAGGAACATTATTTTAAAGGTTGGCATTTATTTAGGGCACAATTTTGAGTATTTTTACAGGACACCTAAAAGCCTAAAAGCCTGCATCTGCCCTGGATTGCCTCCTGCAGATCACTTTGTAGATAGGGGGTAGTTTAAATGTGGCAGTTTATCTGACCATGTATTCTATACTAGCTGGTATAAATATTCTCTCATGCTACCACAATCATCGTGGGACTAGCTAGATCTTACCAACATATTTGCCTGGCTACGTTGGATCTCTAAGTAATTAGACCAGAGAAAAATGCTGTTTGCCTCCAAGCAAGCAAGCATGGCTCCCTGATAACTCAAGGGCAACTAAAATACAAAACTATCGTGAAGTAGACGAGACTCTTGTCAAGGCTTGGAGAAATATTTCACTGGCATTAGTATAGTCTTTGGTACAAAGACATGCCATATCAGAAACCCCTTTCTCTACCCTATAAAGGCATTTCCAGGCAGATCTCGGCTCAAGACATTAGGTGAGGTACTGGGAGAAATTACCTGAGGGCATTTGACCCTTCCTGCCAGGGAAGTTACATTTAGCTTATAGCTCCTCCCAGCTCTGCTAGGAGGCTTTGAATTAGCTCTGGGTCCTTGTAAACAGCCAGAAGTCCTGGAGTTGCTACATTTCTATAGAGCTATTTTCTTGTTTTCATCTCTAGATAGCCCAGCCCAGAATGGGCTTGGCTGGGGAGTTTGGGCAGATTTCTAGCTATAAAATAAGCTGCAAGAAGAAAGAAGCTCCTTCTTTTTTCCCCTTTTTGCCATTTCCGCTTCCCTTGGCGTTTTGCTTCTCTGTCCTCTCCATTCTCTGTTGGGCCTCAACACGTGGTGGCAGCCATCTTGGCCTACTCGTGGCTGGGGCCTAGCTGGGAACTCAGAGTCTGGAGGATTTCACTGCCCTTGGATTGCATATTGGAACCTGTGAAAGTAAAGCCCTTTTAAAACTGCATCGGATTCCTGAGTTTTCATCCATTCCTCACCGGCTTCGGAGGTAGAAGGGAACTCACTTCCTGGCACTGTTGGGGACCCCGGCAGAGTCCCCGACAAGTATTTTCTCCAGAAATATTTCTATAAGAAAAGTCTAAAAATTAATTGTAGATAACAAAAAAAATTTTAAAGTAGAGAGAAAATCGTTTTTTTAAAAGAAAATGAATCTTTAAACTCTCCTTAGAAGTAATTTAAAATGCATAAATGTAACAAGTGGTAGTGTTTTTAAAATTCTACTGCAAAAACAAACCCCCAAGAAATGACTAAAATTTTATTCTTTATATAAGAAATATATTTTTTGATTATAAGGCACAAGTTGCCAGCATAATGAATTCTGGAGGAAATCTTTGAATTATTCATAATAAAGATTTAAGTGTTTTTGTCTGCTGAGCAGCATCTGGAGTCTTAATTTTCATGTTATATTTTTATGAACATGTGCCACTCTTCTGGAAAGTCATGAGACTCTCAGTCTCTCCAATATGGACTCATCAATGTGACAGTAACAGGAAGACACTTCTTCAGGTCACACCTTCATCCCCTATGACTCAGAGTATGTACCCTACTGGTTGCCCCAAACTTCAGTTATATTTTGGGTTAGCCAGTCCAGGTCTACTATTATTTCCACCTCTAGAGTCCCACACTCTTGGACAAAAGGGCAGAGTCTGCCAACATCTTATAAAAAGTTGTATTGCCACTGACAAGCTACATCATCTTATGAAAATTATGCTTCTCCAAGAGGCCAGAAATTTAGTTGTGTTATAAAGATTCCCAAGTGCTCGGCTCCAATCTCCAGACTTCTCCTCAGTCTGCGAGTGGTAACTTCACTTTTGAAGCTATTGCTTCTACACTGACTAGATAATTTTATTCCTTCTCTATATTTATAAAATGGCATTCTATAAGTAAACTGTTTTCAATATTAAATTTTCCCTGTTCAAGTAGCTACTGGAACTTTAGTCACCAAATTGAAATTGGGCCTCTAAAACTTCTCAAATACTAATGCTGGCTTGCTAAACTTTCTGCCAAAAAACTCAATTAGAGATATAATATTATCTACGTTCAACTCTATCTAATAGAACTAGAAGAGCTTCTCTGAAGCATTACATGATACAACTTAATGACCGATTTTATCTTCATGAAAATAGAGTACCCATTTTTTTTTAAATTCTCTTCTAATTTGATTTCAATACAGTATACTGAGCACATAGTGACTGCAAAAACAAAATTCAATTCTGAAAATGTAGCCATCATTTCTGTAGCACTCTTTCATATACTCCCACTTACCAACTACTGGTCAAATGCTGTCTTTGGAACTAACATTTGGAGTCTCTTACTCACAGTATACATAGAAAATGATTACTTTCTGCTTGCTACCTTAGCAGAATAATTGGAACAAATGCATTTCAAGACTCACTCCAAGCAGTTCATTTGCAAGTATAAGGAAGTTGCTAGATGGATTTGGAAGTGTATCTTTTGTATGTCCAACTGTTCTTTTCTTAAAGTTAGTAAAGTTTCACAACTTTGAGGTTTGTGAAAAGGGAAAACTGTAATTTTAGCAGACAGTGTTGTTCTCAGGCATGGACAAACTTGGGTCTTTGCCCAGCTCTCCCAACTGTAGGATTGTGCTTTTCCCCAGCTTGCCAGGCCTCTGTTTTCTGCTAATAGACCACAAGTTTTCTTGTGGGTTTTCTATTGTTAAGGATGATAAAAAACAGATTCATATAGAAAACTCAGTAGAAATGTACAGTACTTGTAGCAGAAACACTGAAAAAATCTTATTTCAGTGCTATTGATATTTTTTTCTTCTTTTTTTCTTTTTGGCAGAAAAAAAGATGCACAGGCGGGCTCGGCTGGCACCTCAGCTTTAAAAAAAAGAAAGAAAAAGAAAAAGAAAAGGAAAAAGCAGAATCAGAAGAAAAGGAAAATCAAGGCACAGATGGCAGCAAACATTCTCAAAGCCTCCATAATGAAAAGCTCTGAGATAGAGTGCTCAGGGACTGGGCAGCCATCCCTTTGATGAAAGGATTTTTCAAAGACTCTTCCTCAGTTTAGGTTAGAAAGACAGGTTGAGAAAGTCTAGTTGAAATAAAATAAGATTTAGTCATCCAAAGAAGAAAGGACTTCATGAAAATTATGTAGGCAATTTAATTTGTCAGTATATTTCAGTATCAGTGAAGCTTCTCCAATGGGACCATTTTTACTTACTGTAGATGGACAATCACCAAAACAGATATTAAAATGGCAGCTGAATCAAGCAGATAATTAGATTACCTTTCCATAATGGCTTCAAAAGCATAAAGATCAGAGAATATCATAATGTTATTGATACCCAATCATATATGTGAAATTATCATCCTTGAGTGATTCTCAGTCTCATGAAAGGCTCCCTTGCTCTACTCAACCTCTTTTAATTGCATTGAATGAAAGTCTTTAGTCATGACTCTGAAAACACTTACATTCCAATTTCAAATAATAGCAAGCATCCATGGGAAGAAAGTAAATCTTCATACCAACTTTTACTAAATTATTACACTATTGCAAAATTGAGACTCACATCTTAGTGGCTTAGTAATTAGATCACCTATGAAAATATAATAAATGACAGCAAGTAAAATTTGATTGATATGAAACAAGTATGCTTTTCTGAGTTTTAATGTCCCTTTGAAACCTATGATTTCTGGCAGTGAGGATTAATTTGGGTTTTCTACAACAAGTACTCCAAAGAGATAACTTTCTTTTAAGAAAACAGTTTTTAAAGGCTAATAAACAAACATCAAAGGGCTGCTGGGAAAAATGATTTTAAAAGTAAGTGAATCGTAGATTCGAAGAACAAATTTGACTTTGTAAAACTGTACCCAAATTCGGTCCCTTTTTTTATTCATTCATTCATTCATTCATTCATTCATTCATTTGGTTGTTTATTTATTTTGCTTTTTGGGGTCACACCGGCAATGCTCAGAGGTTACTCCTGGCTCTTCGCTCAGGAATTACTCCTGGCGGTGCTCAGAGGATCATATGGGATGCCGAGGATCAAACCCGGGTCAGCTGCATGCAAGGAAAATGCCCTACCCACTGTGCTATCACTCCAGCCCCAATTTTGGTCCCTTTTTTATTCTCTGAAAACACCTTTTTATCAAAATCAAGATTCCCAAAGCAATACCTTTAATAAAACATCCTTGGGGCATAAGTCTCAAGTCTCTTTATACCCCTGAGATGTCTCCCAATATCCTCATCTAAAGTTGTCTGTTTAATCCAGAGCTTTGAGAACTGTTAATGTGCCTCTGTCTGGTGTAGAGACACTCTGAGAATAAGGAACTATTCATTCTTCTTTGCTCAGGGACACTGAAGGTACTTTGTGTATCAGATAAAGGGAATCTCAAGCAAATAGAGGTGCATGAGGAAAATGTGGAAGAATGAAGAAATTATCAATTTCAAATTATATCATTTTGCCTATAATCTAAATACAAATAATGGAATTTAGGAATCTGGTGTACCAAAAATCTAAGACTATATTTAAAGCGTAGCTTCCATTTCTTTACATTTAATCATTAATATACAAAATCGGGGCCGGAGGGATAGCCCAGCAGGTAGGGCGTTAGCCTTGCACACGGCCAGCCTCTGCCGGCCTGGGTTCGATCCCAGGCATCCCATATGGTCCCCCGAGCACTGCCAGGAGTAATTCCTGAGTGCAGAGCCAGGAGTAGCCCCTGAGCATTGCCGGGTGTGACCCAAAAAGGAAAAAAAAATGTTTTATTTATCAAGATAAACAAAAAATTTACAGTATGAGTACATCTTCCAGTATAATGTTGATTTATTTAAAAATTAATCATGTGTTGATTAATCAGTAACTGTCAAAGACTGAATGAAATTGTAGCTTCACTTTATGAGAGGAGGCTGCCAAAACAAAAAGGCGTTTTTTCTGACAAAAAAAGTTTAAGACCTGTAAATTACTTGAGAAGAGGAGAGATTGAGTACCTGACAGATGGAAGAGAAGAATTCCTAACTACAACATCATGAAAAATTGATTAAGGCTGTGCCAACAAACACTGTTCAGTGACAAGACCGTTGATAAAATTTAGAGAAATGAAAGAGTTTCCAAATAATTTAAAAGCTAATAGCTCATCAAGATTTAAAACTTTTTGATAGATGTGGCTAACAAAGTTGAATTAGGCAGAGTACTGTCAGCATTATTTCAAGAATGCTACAAAATCTATACCAAAACTTGCATTAATCATAGAGAATTTCTTGAGACTGTAATAAGAAAAAAAAAACCAGGAGTTCCCAGACAGAATGAAATTGGGGACACCTTGTTTGCGAGAGAAAGTCTACCTCAAAGCAACATGCTCCAAGAGAGCTCTAAGATATAACTCTGGGGCCAAGTGATAGTACAGTGGTAAGGCGTTTGCCTTCCACGTGGCGTATCCAATTTGAGACCCAGTATATCTCATATGGTCTTCTGAGCATCGCCAGGTGTAATTCCTGAATGCAGAGGCAGAAGTAACCCCTGAGCATCACCAGGTATGATCCTCACCCCCTAAAATATAAATTTAACTCTGCCCAGGGAAACACGTTCTGAGATAGCAAGCAATATTTGGGGGGGCCTCTTATGAAATGCTACAATGCTAAACCCCCCAACCTTACAACCCTTTGTTAACATAATGGAAAGGGAAGTGTAAGTGTTAAATACATAGAGAGGTCAGATCATTAGCAGTCATCTCTCCGTGCCCTCACAAACTGATTGCATCATTGTGTTTTAACTCTTAATTCTTAGAAACACTTCCTGAGGACAGTCAATAGGACTTAGAGCAGAGAGAGCTTGGTTTTGAGGAACAATACTTAAAGCCCAGTCAAACAGAAGCAGCTACTCTTAATCCACAACTAAATGCCCACAGCCCCACAGCAGGCTTCCTCCTATAAGCAGAAAGTACCCTCTAGGAGCCTGGGAAAAAGATAAGACAGATAGAGATAGAGATAGAGATAGAGATAGAGAGAGAGAGAGAGGTAGAGAGAGAGAGAGGTAGATAGAGATATAGAGAGAGAGATAGAGATAGATGTGTGTGGATAGACAGATAGATAGATAGATAGATAGATAGATAGATAGATAGATAGATAGATAGATAGATAGATAGATAGATAGATAGATAGAGAGAGAGAGAGAGAGAGAGAGGGGACAGAGAGACACAGGAGAGAAACTGCAGATGAGCGGGCGCCCCGCGGGTCCCCGACAGGCCGGGAAGCGATCCCTTCTACCGCCGCGAGATGGATGACCTCAGGATCCGAGAGGTTTTAAAAGACTTTACTTATCACAGGTTCAGGCATACAAATCAGCAAAAGAAAAACCGGCTTAGATTCCAGGCTAGAACCCCAGCCACGCGAGGCCGATGGCGACCACCCGGAAACTCCGGAAAAACGCTAAGGCGAGATCCACCGAGAGAAGCCCGGAGCGACCTGCAGTTTATACCCCCGAACCAGACCTTCCTCCCATTTTAGGAGCAGGAGGGTCCAGCCCAGGTACCCCTCCCTGCATCTCACCTAGGCCTTTACTGTGCTAATGTTTTGAGCGAAGCCTGAAATGTAAGGGGTTTCTGAGATGGCATGTCACTGTACTAAGATCAACACCAACCAGTTAAATATTTCTCAAGCCCTTCAAGTCTCCTCTATTTCATTGTAGTTTTATATTTTATCAGGCCTGCTTTTTATTTGGAAGCAAACAGCATTTCTCTCTGATCTAATTACTCCTCGGCCAGTAAACTTAACTACTAGTCCCATGTGATAGATGGGAGAATATTTATACCGCCATTTCGGATAAACTGCACTTTAACCCGGAGGATCGGGAGGCAACCAGAGCAGATGCAGCGCCTTAGAGTCCTGCAACAGATGAGGCACTTGATTGACCAGGTAAGATCCCTGGAACCCTATGTGGTCCCTTGAGCAATGCCAGGAGTGATCTCTGAATGCAAAACAAGAAGTAAGCCCTGAGTACAGCCTGATAGTGCCCAAAACCATCCAAAGAGAAAAACAAGAAAGTGCACTCAGACCTCTGAAAGCCAGTAAGTAAAAAGGCTCCTGTAACCTTTGTGTTCCTATTCAACCTTTGAAGGGCATGTTCTGTGCTAGAGAATCCAACCTTCTCTTAAGTCAGTAGCTCACCTGCCAACTTCCTTTCACCACACGTTATAGTTACATGAAAATCTTGGTTGCACAGCAGCACTGTGTTACCAGGACCTGATGACCTTGATCCCCAGGTTGTCTCTATGTGACACACAGGTACAGTAGGACAGCTGTGATCTTAATGCCCAGATTGCTCACCAGATGCCTCCAGGCACTCACAAGCCAAAAAATTATTGGTCTCCATTGCCTAGTACCTTGGAAGATGGTACACAGGTACCCTAAGGTACTTGAAATCTTATACTCAGGGCCTTAAAATTATCATAGTTAGGGGTTAGAGAGATAGCACAGTGGGTAAGGTGTTTCCCTTGCATTTGGCCAACCCAAGTTTCATCCCCAATATCCCCTATAATCCACTGAGCACTACCAGGAGTAACTCCTGAGTGCAGAGCCAGGAGTAACCCCTGAGCATTGCCTGGTGTGACCCAAAAGCAAAACAGGACTGCTCAGACTTGGTGTCATTGGCTTTTCTTATAACACACAAAACACTATGCATTAAATTGACTTTAACATTATACTTATTGCAGTGAAGTAAGAAAATGCAAATCCATTGGAAGCTAGCACAGTGCTACAACTGTCATTGGATATTTTTGCATTCAATACCTAGTCATTGCTCAGATCTACTGGATTCAACACAATAGTCACTGCATGTGACTATGAATTCTGGATCATAATGTAGGCCCAGTATATCTCTATGCTATAGATGCCTTAGATTATTGATGCTCACACATTCTCTTTTTTTATTTTACAAAATTATTTTTAAGAATTTTATTATTTTAATTTTATTTATTTTGGGGGGTTTGTTGGTTTTTTAATTGAATCACAGTGAGATACACAGTTACAAAGTTGTTCATGACTGGATTTCAGTCATATAATGTTCCAACACCTGACCCTTCAGCAGTGTACAAAATAAAAGTCTTTTACTTATTAATTCAGATACTTAAGCAATGTCTATAATATTTTTAACATAGAGTCTATATTCCTTTTTTGGGAAAAATACACTTCTATACTTTTAGAGGTCTAGTCAGATTTTCCTTTAAAATGTTTGGTGTTATTAGAACAATGTCATCAGCAAAGCGGAGGTGGTGTATTTTCCGACCATCTATCTTCACTCCCATCCTTTCCCATTCTAATTGTTGCATGAATATTGGACCATAAACATTGGACATGGAAATATCCTGGTGAACAGTTCCTCTAAGAAATTGACCACATCATATCCAATCGACAGTTCGCCTGGCCAATGTCACTGTGGTCCCAAAATTCCCAAACAGTATCGAACCACCTTTTCTTTCATGCAAAATTCTACTTCAGACAATTGGAGAAAAGACTGCAAAGTTTAAGAAGAGAACTCCCAGTATGACCAACAACTGGGAACTCTTTGGTAACCATTGCAGCTACATGGGAAGATGCCATCATTGACGACATTGATGAAGAATAAAACCAACTGGTTCAGCACCTCCAAGACTGTGCGAAGTATGCTGAGAGAGAGAAAGCCACAAAAGGACACCTGTCTCATTTGCCAACATGGCAAGGCGCGGGTCTCAGGCAACCAAATGCTAACGACCAAGTTCGCAAGGAGTGCAGAGAAGCAATAAAGGAAGACTTTATACATATATATGTATATATGTATATATGCATATGTAAATATCTGCATATACATATATGTGTATATGTGTATGTGTATATGTGTATATATACACATACATGTATATACTCAGTTACGAGGAAATATACACACTACATGTATATACTCAGCTATAAGGAAAATACTTTCCTTTATAACAGCATGGATAGAACCAGAGAATGTCAGTGTAAATGAAGAAAGTCAGAAAGGGAAGACAAACACAAGATAATTTTATTCATTTGTTGTATATAAAGAGAAAATACATAGATTGAGTATAATAAAAACATACCTTACACCCTGATATAGAATTTAGGTTTTTGGTGGGAGTTGTGGGAGAGAAATAGCTTGTAAGTATCCTACAGACCATAATGAAGAGATTTTGAAGATTTTGAGACTTTGATGGTAATTTGTACCCCTAACATATATAAGCATTTATACTTTTGTAGACCAAAAGGAACCCTAATGATAAAATAAAACGTTTTATGTGAATAAAAGATTGTTTCCTTTTTAAAAGATAAAGAATTTTGTGCAAATTATTGTCTCTCTTATTTATAACTAAATGATCATCTCTTTGACATAAAACTTAACAGCAAAGGAGTAAAAGTTTTCATTGTTGTTTGGTGGTTTTTCATGCAGCATCTAAACAGAAGACTTAACAGACCCAAATTTTCTGGCACTTGTGTGGCTCACCCAGATACATTACGAAGACGTTTTAGAGTACAGGTTTGATTTATTATCTTGATGATTTTAAATGTCAAATTAACCTTATATTTGATATCTAGCATTTTGTAGTATTATCAAATGAGGAGGTAAAAATTGAAAAGTTGTGGTAAAAATAAAAAGTTAAATGCAAAGTTCACCAAGAAACAGTGAGCACACATTAAATAAAATTAAAAAAGAAACAAATTATTTAATGTCATTCTCTATTAACCTAACAGTTAAAATAGGAGCAAAATATACATAAAAGTGAAATAAAACAATTAGGAAACACTTTGAATATTTCATTATTATTAATTCATTTAGTATTCATTGTAAATCTGCTGGTCATAATGAATTCATTTGATATTAATAGGAATGTTAGAGGCAATTTCATTATAATGTAGTTTTAATTCATGTGTCATTAAAAACACAATATTAACATTTACATTTATTATTGAATAGTGTACATAATCCATAATTTTTAGAAATATTGTGACAAAATGTTTAAATAGGGGTAAACAACCAAGATTTAAGATAAATACAATGTTTGCCTTGAGCTGCATCTACAATGGCAAATTTGATAAGAGTTTATGCAATTCAAATACTCTATGGCAATTAAAATATTCAGTTTTTAATGGATCAAACATTTTTTCATTTTGAAAATTTGTTAGTATTTACTTACTGCTTTTTTATGAAATTTCTTAAGATGCTGCCATTAACATGGTAAAGCAAAGGATTTTAGTTTTGTTTTGGTGATTTCCTATCTGCTACTATGAAGACCTGGAGGTAAATTGCATATTTAGTATTTTATTAAAATAGCAATTTTAATAATTTCCAAGTAATAGTGCATTCATGCCCAATAAGAGGAATCAATTTTGTGATTTAAACTGTCACCTTAAATGATCATGAAACGTATTGATGAAAGTGTCCATAGAACTGCAACCATAAGGTTTTAGTAAAAACCCCTAAATGTATCAAATTGTGCACAGCAAGAACATGCTTAATTTTATTTGCTCTGAAGAAAGTCTGTAAGACATTTTCCAAAACTATACAAGAGCTAATTACAATAGACAAATGACCAAAATCTGTAGACCAATAAAGGGGGTTCACTAAAAGAACATTTAACTCTTAGGCAGTTACTCAGCATTGCATAAGCAAGCAGCCTACCCTGAAATTCCTTGTGTGAAATGTTCCACTCTAATACATTGTTCATGGGAGAGGTAGCCTAGAGGTATACATGTCTACCATTCTTTCCTTTATTCATTTTGTGTAAATAATTAGCAGGAATAAAGTTATCTTGATATAAATATTTCTCTTTCTCCCCATGTCCCCTGTTGTAAAATAAAAATTGTTTACATGCTGCATTGATAAAGTAAGTCTTTATTGTTACTTTTCTAATTATTGAAATATAACTCATAAAGATTGTAATGCGATTTGGAGACAACCGCTGGACTAGAGCAATTACCTACTAGATCCCATGGGATGTCAAAAGATCACATGGCCGCCCACCTACAAGATGGTCAGACTTCCTTGTCAAGACCATGAAGGAATGGTTTGAGGCTCTTCATATTCCCTGAATCAACCAGATGCCATTGGGCTACATTGGCACGTGATAGGGTCCAATGGAAATGTTACTGGCACCCGCTAGAGCAAATCGATGAATAACGGGATTCAAGTGATCAAGTGAAAGATTACAAATATCTAAAAATATACAATGGTTCACTAAAATACTGTGAATCAAAATACTCCAATGAGAGGTTTTCCCTTTTTCCTGACATAATTATATATTCTGAAACAATATCTGGTGACCAAGATAATAATCACTGAAAATGTCTGACTGTTCAGTTTATTGATAAGATGCAACATTTCTATACACATAGGAAGGGGCAAATTAGGAGAGGTCCAGGCAACAGAATGAGTTTTTGGTACTGAGTGAACTTGGAGAAACCAAAGTTGTTAGAATTCCCAGGGCAAATACTGGAGAGAGAGAAATAGTGAAGTGGGTGTGAAAGGATACAGAGAGACAAAGAGATAGTCATAGATGTGTTGTAGGCAGGCAGACAGGGGCGCCACATGGCAAATGAAAATTCCTGAAGAAGAAATAAAACTGGTCCTTCAGTGATCCAGAGTCGCACCTGTTGTCACAGGAACCAGACTTGATAAGACCACATCAACAATAGACCCTGGGGGAAGGGAAGACCAGGGGGAATGTGTGAAACCCATAGGCCACAAGCCCTTCTAATGCCTTTTAGCTAATTAAATTCCTGAGAGCTGCTACTTGCTCTTCCTGTGCCCAGCTGCTCGTGAGGCGCCCGGGAGGCATGGCGGGTTCTTGCCCTGGCCTGCCACCCCAGCAGAGCCTCACAACAAGCCAGACCACCCTCCCCTACTCCCTGGGGCCTGCCATTTTCCACATCCGACTTCCCTCTCATCACAACTCCACCCAGCAGACCAGACTATCACAGCCCGGCTAGCGGCCATGCAGTTCATCAATAAATGCTTTATTTAGAGGTGACTACAACAGTATGCCACCTGCACGGCAAGCCTGGCAAGCTGCTCATGTAGCATTTGATATGCCAAATACCAGTAACATTTATATTAGGTCATTCCCATGGCCTAATATAATGGTTTGAGGCTCTTTATGTTCCTGGTGCAAGCGGATGCCTTTTGGGTTCTACTAGCATGAGACGGGACATATGGAGATATTACTGGTGCCCACTCTAGCAAATAGATGATTAACGGGAAGATAGTGATAGTGACAGTGATAGAAATCTCCTGAGGGAGATGAATCAGCCTTCCCGCCCAGGACCCAGCACATAGAAGACTCCAAAGCATTCCAGTCAAAGAAGACCACTCCCAAAGTCTACTCCCCTTGGCAAAGGCCCTAGCAACCGAGGTTGAAGCCCATATGGGAGTATCTTGGGGAGAAATCTATAAAAGCCATCCTGACCAAAGGACAGCACACACATGCTGCATGGACACACATGATGCCTGAGCCCCTGAGGCCAAGCACATGTGTTTCCTGAGCACGTGTGTTGCCTGCATCTCCCTCTTGAGATGTATACTCTCTCTCTTATTTGCTCCCTGTCTTTGGAGTAGCCCGCGTTCTCCCTTGAGCGTGTTACTCTCTCTTTCTCTCCCTTCCCCTCTCCTAAAACCTCCTTAATAAAACCTATTTTACTTCACTGCTCGTTGACTCCTGAAAATTCTTTTTCTGCGAGGAAGACAAGAACCCTAAGGCAACCCTGGGTATGGCCTAGGACTGCTTTCCTTTCCTGCAAAAGCAATTCCTCGCTCCAGCCTGAGTCCGTGGCTCCCCCGAGAACCTCTGGTGGTGGGGATCAACTCTCGTGCCTAGAGATCAAGCGGGCATCAGGCGTGGCTTGGACGGCCACCTCGTGGGGCTGGTGGGGCTCAGGCCCACGCCCTGCAGTCTCATCACAGACTTTATCAGTCCTAAGCCTGCCCAGAGGATCCGGGTGGCAGAGGCGGTTGGGGAGAAAGTGACCATCTCTCTCCCCTTCCGACCTCACATAAGTCACCCATGGGGTTCACCTGCAACAGTTGGAGAAAGAGTGGGAGAAAGAAATAGAAGCACAGAGACAGAGAGATAGAAACAGAATCATGGTTAGCCATAAAATGGTAAGACCTCACGGCTCCTGCTCATGTTACCTCCTCTACCAGGAAACAAGTTTAAAACTGTATACACTTTTCTGAATATCAAGGAGTCTAGCTTAAGAAAGAAAAAAATAATCAT
Organism: Cryptotis parvus; assembly: GCA_021461705.1. Taxonomy (NCBI): domain Eukaryota; kingdom Metazoa; phylum Chordata; class Mammalia; order Eulipotyphla; family Soricidae; genus Cryptotis; species Cryptotis parvus. The sequence continues at coordinate 36,720 of JAJIBD010002832.1, forward strand.
GCCATTGGGAATCATAATGAAGTTGCAGATTTTATATGAATATTGACTATTATAGAAGTAAAATAACCGAAGAGAAAAATGAGGGAAAGATTTAAGGTCCTTGTGATAGATATTTAATACTCCCATTCTCCCTGTTTGAATTGTAGTTCTTTATTTTGTTTATGCAGGAGAGAGAAAATGTAAGAGAATGCAGGAATCTACTAAGACCCCAATGAGCTTTTTATGTGAGTGCTATAAGTATATTTGTATAAAGAAGCTATAAAGAATGAAAACATCAGCAAAATCATTAAAGGAAAAAAATATGACATACAGAAGCTAAGATAAAACTTTGCTTGCCACAACCTTGTAGAAGAGTCCTGACAAGCAATCAAAAGAATGAATTCTGAGAGAAAGGTGTTGGGCTCTGAGCTGCTAGCCTTAGGGTCCAGCATTTTCCCGCCACAAGACCCTAAGGGCAGGACCCCAGAAATGGGCCCTGCCCATAAGGTTACACCCAAAACATCTGTGCTTATCCGAGCTAAGGTGAGTCAGAATGTGCCTGGTCTTCTGATCTCTGATCACAGGAATATGTAAATCAATGATAGTTATCTTGCAAATGTTACCTTGCAAGTGCTAAATCTGTGATTGTCATTTGTTCCCCTATTGCAATGGCTCAGGAGCTTGCAATTGCTCTGTGATGTGTGCTTGTACCTCCTCCACCCAAATATTGTATAAAAGGCTTAAACTGTGTTCAGTGAAGCCAGTGCTGCTATCCAGAGCTCCCGCTGCATGGGTGTTGTTCTTTCTTTCTTTCCTTTCTCAGCAGTAGCAGCTGCAAGCAGAGTTTCTCCCAAGTCCATTCCTCTCCTTTTCCGCAGGAATGAAGTCTGGCAAGATCAAGGTCTTCCTCATTTGTGCAGGGGACTGCTGGCCAGGCCCCCCCCCACACAAAAGGAAATAAACAAATTATTGCCAGGTACCAGTTGGAGTAGTTAGAAAGTTAATGCTTTAGTAATGGGACAAATTTCATCCTAACCTCAGCTCTTATAGGCATAACCAGAGCTTTAAATCAAATTTTAAAAGTATCAAGTATTTCAAATTATTTCTGAGAACTGCAACTAAGAAGTTAAAATTAAAATTAAATTATGGGCACTTATACTAATCAAAAGTATCCAACATTAAGAAGACAGAATTTGTATCTGTACCTAAGCACAAGTAGAAAAAAAAAAATTCAGCTATAATAAGAAGATAAACCAATCAATATAGACAGACATACAGAGCATAAGTTATTAAAATTAGTGCACAGAGACATCAAAACAGTGTGAAAATTTGCTTTAGATATTTGTAAAGCTTAATTTGAAGGCAAATTGAACAGGAAAATAAAAATATATTTAATAATAAGTAATTTGAAGCCAGATTTTTAAATTTGAATATTATAATTTCTAAATTTTAAAATATATTGCAGAAGATCACTAGACAATTAGATATTGCAGGAAAAATTTTTCAAAATTTTTTTTCAAAATTGTTAGATTTTGAAATAAAAAATCTAACAATGCAAAATATCCAAAATGAAACAAAAGAAACCAACACTTACAAATTATTCAGAGGATTAATGAGCTGTGGAACTAGTTTTTAATAACTAATATGAATGCAATTGGAACATCCATAGAAAAAGGAGGAAGAAAAGGGGCAAAAATATTTAAAGAATGTTCTACATCACTACAATAAGTTCATTGAATTTCAGAAAATACAAGTAAATTTAAAAGGTTAAAGATAACATACATCAGAGAAGACAATGAAAACAAAGGTCAAACTGGTAGGTCTAATGTCACTCTATCAATAATAACGTTGAATATAAACTGAAAATCAATTCTCATAGGAATTTTTCTTAAAAATGAGTCATTGGAAGTACTATTCTTTAACTAATATACTTTGAAACCTATAGCTAATATCAGACTCAGTAATAAAAGATTAAGTGCTTCTTCTATAAGATCAAGGGTAAGACAAAAATGCATGTTTAAACCACTTTGATTAAACATTCAGTTCTTTAAACAACTGTCTCTCCTTTTGGTTATTAATGAGTACAATAAATTTTAAGCATTGGTGCTGGAAAAAATGCATTAGCTAGTCTAGAAATCATTTTTACAAGGATAAAAACTATTATAAACAATTAGTATTGCTACTTCTATATATAAAAATTGAAGTAAGGCTCTTCAAAAACCATGTAAAAAACAGATGCAATTAGAGACTTTTATGTAATCTGCTAGAAAGCAGAAGAGAAAAGCTACAATACTTCATCTGCAACAGGAAGCTAATAGGGAAGTAGAGACTTCTATTTTTTTTCACTTCCAGTGCTGGTGACAGACATTGGTATAAAAGAACTGATAGTGACAATATTTCTTAAACAGGATAGTTTATTCTATCCTTCATGAAACAAAAATTGTAGAACATGGCACCACTACCCATTCAGTTAAGTTGTTACTACTCCTCCAGTTCGGTGCTCAAGTAATTTTACTGGTATTTGTCTTTTTTATTTCTTTATTCCCTGTTACAAATATCATTTCTTACAATTGTAAGAATAATTTATTCTAAGTAATTGTTCATCATGTATCCCATTATTTCCTTGTTCTTTCATTAAAAGCCTATTAGTAATTAGCCAGGTAAGTCTGGCTCTGTCCTCAGGGACTGCTCCTGGCAGTGCTCAAGAGACCCTATGTGGTGTCTGGAATGAACCAGGGCTGGCAGCATGAGGCAAAGGACCTTATCCACTATAATATCTTCCCTCAGAGTATTATCATTTTTGCCTGGATTGCTGTATCAGCCTTCTCTGTGGTTTTGTTTTAAAGTATATCTCTCACTTCTATCAGAATAAATTTTAACTCTTTTCCCTGGTGGTAAGATCATACAGTATTCTGACTCAGTATTATCTCTTAGGGTTCATCTTTCTCAGTTTCTTCTCATTCCCCAACCATACTTTTTTCTTATTACTTCACATGCTATTTCCTATCTCATAATATTTATATGTCCTTGCTCTTTCTGCTTAAAAGATCTTAGCCACATTTTATGATTTCCTGATCTTAACTTAGATTCATTATTTTCCATTAGGTTTTTCTTGTGTTCATGGACAAGTGTGGAAGATTCTACTCCAACTACCACTCTGTCTTACACAATGAAAGTTTGTTCACCTCTTTGAATAGTAACTCAAAGGCAGTGACTACACGCTTCCCTATTCAGCAGTGTATTCTCAAGCATTCACAACAGCACTGGAGATTGGTAAAAATCTAAAAAAAAAATAATAAAAA
>JAJIBD010002832.1:45000-67482 GCA_021461705.1 Cryptotis parvus
CTTCTCCCCATTGTTTTGATGGGGTTGGCTCTTTCTTCTTGTAAAGGTCTACCAGTGCCTCAATAGATCCTGGATATTAATCCCTTATCAGATGGGTATTGGGTGAATATTCTTTTCCATCCTCTGGACTGTCTTTGTATCTTGGTCACTTTCTTTTGAGGTGCAGAAACTTTTTAGTTTCATGTAGTCTCATATGTTTAGCTTTTCTTCTATTTGCTTTGTTAGTGGTGTTTCACCTTTGAAGATGCCTTTAGCTTCAAAGTCATGGAGGGTTATTCCTATATTTTCTTCAATGTGCTTTATGTATTCAGGTGATATTGAGATCTTTAATCCATTTTTATCTGATTTTTGTCCATGGTGTTAGATAGAGGTCCAAATTCATTTTTTCACATATTGCTGCCCAGTTTTCCCAGCACCACTTGTTGAAGAGGCTTTCCCTTGCTCCATTTCGGACTCTTTGTACCTCTATAAAAGGTTAAATGATCATACATTTGAGGATGGGTGTCAGGATATTAATTTCTATTCCATAGGTCATGTAAGTATAAGCAGGTCTGTTTTTATTCCAATACCACACTGTTTTAATTACTACTGTTATGTAGTACAGTTTGATTTTGGGAAAGGTGATGCCTCCCATCTTCTTTTTCCCAAGGATTGCTTTAGCTCTCCATGGGTTTTTTTTTTTGTTCCATACAAATTTCAGGAGTGTTTGGTCAATGAAATGTTTGATAATTTTATTTATTTTTTTCCGATTTAATTTTATTTCATTATCCCCCCAAATATTATTACTCCACTTTAGACATACAATTGAAAGATGCTCATGTAGAGTTTTGGTTCTACAGTGTTCCAACACCCATCCCTCCACCCAAATCCATCTCCCATCACCAATGTCCCCACCGCCCTCCCCCTCCCCACACCTCAACTATTTAGCGGGTTCTTTATGTCATTTCTCTCCTCTTTATCTCCCCTCCCGCCAAGAAATGTTTGATAATTTTAAATACCTGGCTGTAGAATAATGAGGAATTAAGTCTCTGCTGATGACAAACTATTATGTCAATAGTTTTTTCACTGCTTGCTAATATTTTCAAAAAATAAAATTATTGTTGAATCCTACTCATTCATGTATGAAATAAAATAAGTAAATGTATAAAATAAATTAGAAAAAATTCTTTAATTTCTTAAGTGAAATTAGATGCAAATTTCTTTTTAATTCACAAAAATTATAAATGTGTTGTGAATATTAATTCCATTTTGATTAGTATAGTAAAAATAATTTCCATTATAACTTAAAAGAAGAAAACTAATGGTTATTTTATCATATAGGTATAGTTATTTTGAGGGTTCCTTTTGCAATGTAAGTAACAAAATCTGGACATGATAATTATTATATTTTTGTTAACTATATAATTAACTTTCTTGTAGAATGCCCTCCATGAGGGCCTCCATTTTCCACATCCGGACTTCTCTCGTCAGACCTCCACCCAGCAGACCAGCCTATCAGCGCCCGGCTCATCGAGTTCCACCCCTGCAGCAGTCTTTTCTTAAATCTGGCTCAGGTATGCCAGTCCAGAGACTCGCAGACATGGGGCAGAGCTGCTACTGGCTCTCCCTGTGACCAGCCGCTCACGAGGTGCCAGGGAGGGATGGTGGGTTCTAGCCCTGGTCCACCATCCCAGCATCCTTGCAACAAGCCAGACGACCCTCCACTCCATGAGGGCCTCCATTTTCCACATCCGGAGTTCTCTCTCGTCAGACCTCCACCCAGCAAACCAGCCTATCAGTTCATCAATAAATGCTGGACTTAAAGATGACTACAATAGTATGCTACCTGCACGGCAGAGCCTGGCAAGCTACCCGTGTTGTATTTGATATGCCAAATACCAGTAACAATTATAGACCTCATTCGGAATGGACTGAGGCTCTTTATATTCCTGGAGCTAGCAGATGCCTTGGGCTCTACTAGCATGAGACAGGACATATGGAGATGTTACTGGGGCCCGCTCGAGCAAATCGATGATGAACGGAAGACAGTGATATAATTAACTTTCTTGTAGAATGCATAGTGGAGCAAATGCTATATTAACTTACTTTTGTTGAGGAGATCTCATCATTGATGGCATTATTAAAGCCATTTCCTTTTGTTTTAAACTGAGCTAAGTGATAAACCAGATAGATTTTTAAAAAAAATACAAATATTTCAGGGTGCTAGTAGAAACTGTCTATTCTGAGATGTTGTCAACAAGATAACAAGATTAAAAAACATGAAATCTCATAAGTTCTTCCTTCTAAGGAAAAAATAGGTTAGCAATAAAAGAACAAATTGTTTTGGTACTTAAAGAATAAACTAAGACTAAAATCTAAAGTTAAGAGTCTCTTTTCACACTAAATGCAACAGAACTGAAGGCATTAGAAAAAATCCATGGTTGATGCCTGACACCAACTAAGAATTTGGTGACATCAGAAGAGTTTAAATAATTGAGACTCCGATCTCCTTGGGAAAAGAAGATTAAACCGTACACTCCATAATTTACTTTCAGGATTGAGGGATGCCTGTAAGAATGTCTTTTGTCACCTTGTTTTGGAGCATCTGAGGGGACTGATATATATATATATATATATATATATATATATATATATATACTGATATATATAAACTGATATATCTATAAACTGATATATATATACTGATATATATATAACAGAAATGATATATATATTTCATTTCTTTCTGAGGAGCTTGTTTAAAGCCAAATAATATATATACATATATATATAATGATACCAATGTCCAGTAGAGGAATAGATGCCGTTGGGCTCTACTAGCATGAGACAGGACATATGGAGATGTTACTGGAGCCCGCTCGAGCAAATTGATGATGAACAGGAAGATGGTGACCAATATCCAAGGTCAGACAAAACATGAATCAGGAGGTCTTTCCAAAAATGGAGTCTACCACAAACATCTGGGAGTCGAGTTTTGGTGGGACAGAGAGGGAACAGTGTGCCAACAATTGTTGTAAATGATGATACTAGTCTAGAACTGAGTATTGAATACAGGCAAAAAGATACACATGATAGCCTCTGAGTGTATGTATTGCAAGCCACAGGGGTGTAAGAGAAGGAAGAGAGAAAGAAAGAGAAAGAGAAAAGAGATAAAGAACTCTGCATGGAGGCAGACTGGGTGAGAGGGAGGAAGTGGGGGACATTGGTGGTTGGAAATGGGCACTGGTGGAGGGATTGGTGCTGAAACAATGTATGACTGAAACCCAGACATGAACATCTGTGTAATTGTATATCTCACGGTGGTATAATAAAATATTAAAAATTTTATAAATAAGTGACTTCTTCAAACTGTACATGCTCTCCTTCAATTAACAAATGTTCCAACAGTCTTCAGTTTCTGTACATTTAGTGTTTAAAAACACTTAAAGTTATCAATATGAACCCAATTTTTGAAATCAATTCTATTAAATTCTGTAACTACAGTTAAGAACTACCTGTAGAAAAACTTAATTATAGCTATTGCTAAACAATAAAATAACTTTTCTTTGAAAAAATAAAGAATGGGTCTTGCTTGTGTTTCAGCTTTTCATCAAGTTGCCTTAGGGACAGTTTTGTATAGACTAGAGTGTATAATGCTCAAGTGGATGAGAATTAGATAACTTTAAATATCTAGGGATTACCAAGGATAAGCAGATGGTCAATATATCACTGTTTTAAATGGCTCATAGTACAGCCAGTAGTCACTATCACAAGCAACAGATTATGAACTCTTTAATAAAAAGAAAGTGGAAATATAACATACAAGTGATAGAATGTTTCTTAAATGAAGAAGATATGAGATTTTCCAGCCAAATAAAGCTGAGTGTTCACCACCAATGCACTAAATCGAAAGACAAAAGTAGAGGCCATTCTAATAAAACTTAGAATGGAGATTGAGAATGCTACATGAAATGCTAAAGAAAGTGAAAGAGGAAAACAAAAAATGTTATGAAGTAGACAAATTGAAATATGGGATGTCAGCTGCAGAGGGTGCGTGGAATAGGATAGTGCACATAGACTGCCACTGCTCGTAGTAGACCTGACCATACTGGGCAATAAACTTGACTTCTGAATAATACTCTACAAAGACTATGACTTTCCAAATGAAGGTGAGAGACTGCATAACTAGAAGAGACTGAGTTTTGGTGCAAATATAAATAAGAAACTGTGTAGTGTTGTTTTAGGCCAGTTGCACTAGGAATTGATGAGTAATTCCTGGTCCCACCTCCATTCAGGCAATTATTAAACCATCAGGGAGACTCTGCAGAAGAATATTACTAAAGTACAGACTTTGGGCATACCAGCATTTAGTCATCACTGCATGAAATTCTTCTGCATTGTATCCTTTATCCTTTTTAAATTTTATTTTTGCTTCTTGGGTCACACCTGGCTGTGTGCAGGAGTTACTCCTGGCTCTGCACTCAGGAATTATTCCTGGCAGAAATCGGGGAACAATATGGGAAGCCAGGATTGAATCCAGGGTCAGCCACATGCAAACCAAATGCCCTACCACTGTACTGCTGCTCTGGGCCCTGAATGGGATCCCTTTAACCTGCCCTTAATCACTAAGTCTTTATAGTTCTTCTCTCAATATGGTCATGGAAAGTATTTCAACACTAAAGCAGAGTACCACCTGCAAAAAAGCAAAAAAGAAGCTAACCTAAACCATATGTATAGGATGTGTATGCAGAAAAGTTCAGTTGACAACAATTTGTAAAAATAAGCTTGAAATTTTCAAAAAAAAAACTACAACCTTTCTGGAAAGATATCAAATCGAAAGACAAAAGTAGACGCCATTCTATTAAAACTTAGAATGGAGATTGAGAATGTTACATGAAATGCTAAAGAAAGTGAAAGAGGAAAACAAAAAAATGTTATGAATAGCACAGAATCGTATCTTATACTTCATTAAAGATAGTGGTATACATCACTTAGGTCTATGATACAAGCTAACAGATGACTGCAATGAAACAATTCACAACAGAAATCGACTACCTCTCCCACAAATGTGTGCATGGGCATAAACACACAACATCATCAGTCTACATCCTTATCTGCACTTTTGTTCTGAAGATTGGTGAGAAGTAGACAAATTGGAATATGGAATGTCAACTGCAGAGGGTATGTGGATCTGGGCCCTGCATGGGATCCCTTTAACCTGATAAGAGACATTCTACTAAAACTTACCAAAGATAGAGGATCTCAGTTAAATATGGGGAAGTAATTCAAGGTCTCAGAACATAGTGGCAAGACCCAAAAAGAAGCTTTCTCCAAATATTAATATTCTCCAAATATTGAATATTAAATATATCAAAAATTTGCAAAACATTCTAAATACAGACTGCATTTTAAGAGAATTTTAGAATGACATGGTAAGTATGATACATGATTCATACAGAGAAAGTATTATTAAATGATGAGAAAATGACAAAATGAAAGAGAAGGAACAAATCAGGAAAATTAAGAAAATATTACAAGAGATATCAGTCTGCACTCAAAGATAAATTTAGGCTAAAGAAAGTTATAGAAAGAAAAATCCAAAGAGAAGGAAAGGGTAGCACATTCAAAAGTAGCAGAGTTATTTTCTTCTCTATTAGGAAGACAATAACTAATCACAGATGTCTAGAGAGCAAGAGAACACCCAGCATTCTATACATCAAATAATATACACCAGGACACTGAAAAATTATAAAAAGACAATGATAAAAACAAAATATTACAGGCTGCTAATTGGGGTTAAAGCAGCACACACAGACACTTGCAACATAATTTCTTCAGAATTATAATTGAAAAGCCTTCAGCTTAAGAAAGACTGAAATTATTAATTCATATTAATAAAAATTTTAAAAAACCTGATAGTCGAGAATACTTTAACTTCAAAACTGTCATTCAAATAAGATGTAGAAATATTTTTATCATATGTAAAAATGTAATAGGTGGGCAGGAGCGATAGCCCCAGCGGGTAGGCGTTTGCCTTGCAAGCGGCTGGCCTGTGCCGCCCAGGTTCAATCCCCAGCATCCCATATGGTCCCCCAAGCACCGCCAGGAGTAATTCCTGAGTGCAGAGCTAGGAGTAACCCCTGAGCATTGCTGGGTGTGACCCAAAAAAGAAAAAAATGTAATAGGGTTTACTATTAAACTATTGATATTTTAGTATTAACCACCACATCAAAACCTAAAAAGGAAGAAGGACACAAGATAGTAAAATGAAGTTGGCACCAGCATACACACACACACAAAAATAAATAAACTTACTTTACAGTAAGTTTGATATAATGCTATGGATAATCACAAAATTAAATCTGGAATAAAGCCCTGAGTAAATCTAGGTGTGCTCCCCAAAGAATATATATGTATACATATATATATGTGTGTGTGTGTGTGTGTGTCTGTATATATATGTATTTGTACATATATACACATGTATATGTTTATATACATATACATGTGTATATATGTATACATACCTATACTACATATATGAGCATATATAGGTATATACATGTGTATATTTAAAAATTTGGGGGCTCTCTGGGTCACAACTGGTGATGCTCAGAGGTTACTCATGGCTCTGTACTCAGAATTATTCCTGCTGGTGCTAAGGGGACCATATGGGATGCCAGGAATTGAATCTAGGTCAGCTGCATGCAAGGCAAACACCCTATCCACTGTACTATCACTCTGACCCCTGAAGGAAATATTTTTTGGATTCTCATGGTATAAATATAATATAGCTCATATTTTATCAGTTGTGATAGTTTATATTTGTTTATTGTGTACTATCTACAATTTGCACCTTGCTTTTGCACACCAAATTTTAGATAAATTTATATAATAAACAATCAACTACTTAAAAAGCCAAATATTGATAATTATCAGTTGTGCTAAAAGGAATAATAGTACAACTTGAATGTCTAAAATAGTTGAATTTTCACACACGCAGAAAAATGTTTATCAATAGGAAAAAAAGAAGTACAGAAGATCTATAAGTCCATTTCCCTTTTCTATTCATCCCCTTACATTGGTATATATAGATTACATACCACCTATCCAAAGCATGCTAAGAATTTGTTTTTGTTTCATAATGCCTTGTGAAATTGTTACTATATCGAACTCATTTATCACATTTTTTCTCTTATCCCACGTCTGCACTTTTTTTGCCTTAATTTTCAGGCCCTGCATCACAATTCCCAATAAAGAATTAACACTTTAATTTCACTCTATGCTCACTTTTCTAGGAAACCCAAACTCTCTAGATTACTTTTTTTCAAAATTGTTAGACTGATTCTAAAATTAATAGGGTAACAAAAAGAAAGTTTTTTGGGGAAGGTTTATTTTCATTTTGGGGCTAAACTCAGAGGTGCTCAGAGTTTACTCCTATCTGTGCTCAGGGGGTCAATTCTTGTGGTGTTAAAGGGGTTATAGTTGTGTTGGTGGTCAGCCATGTCCAAGATAAACACTCTCCCTGCTATCCAACCCTAACAAAAAATAAAATTTTACCTGTATGTAAAAATAACTCAAAAAATTAACCAGACATCCAAATGTAGGAGTAAAAACCATAAAAGTCTCAGAAAAAAAATCAATATAAATGTTTGGAGCCTTGAATCAGGTACTGTATTCTTGAACATGACATCAAGAGCAAAGCAAATGAAAATAAATAAATAAGACTCAATAGAATTTTAAAAGCATCATGCTACAGAGTTAAAAGTGAGAAGAGGGACTAGATAGATAGATACTAAAAGTGAGAAGATGGATTAGATAGAGGAATTCAAGAGTCAGGACCTGAGTTTGTCCACAGCACTGGTAGACTCCCCTGAGAACTACTGGGTATAGTCCCAGTGACCCCAACTAATGTCTTTCCAGTCCTATTTGCCCCAACAGAACTGAACTCAAACACTAAGTCATTTCTCCATGTCACTTGACCTTTCCATGGCAGGAGGGCTCCATTAAAAAAATGCTGAAAGGACAACCTAGAGTGTATTAAAATATTAGCAAATAACATTTCTCCTAAAATTTATGATTTAAAATAAGTAAATAAGTAGGGGAAGTATCTTTGAGGTTATGATAGAGGAACTTTATTGCTTAGTGTTGTGCATGGTGTATCAGCACTATAATTATAATAGTATTATAACTACTCAAAAGTATGTTTTAAAAAGAACTCAACAATATTTAAAAAAATACATTAATATCAGGTCTGGCAGAGGTATCACAGCAAATGAGGTGCTTACCTGTACTTAGCTGACCTAGGTTAGATCCTCAGCATCCTCACGTGGTTCCCCAACTCTGGCATGAGTGATCCCTGTGCATAGACAGGAGTAACCCCCTAAACACCATTGAGTGTGGTCCCCAAACCAAACAATCACTTGTATCACTTGTTTTCCCATTGATCATCGATTTGCTACAGAGGGCACCAGTAACATCTCCATTCGTCCCTGATACATTCTAGTGTATCCCAAGGCATCTGCTCACTACAGGAACATGATGAACTTCAAACCATTTGGTCAGGTCATGGGAATGAGGTCCATCATCATTACTGTACTTGGCATGGGTATGGAATGGAATGGAATGGAATGGAATGGAATAGAATGGAATGGAATACCCATGTATTGAATATGACATGGGTAACTTGCCAGGCTCTGCCGTGTGGGTGGGATACTCTCGGTAGTAGGTAGGCTCTCAGTTCATTCATTTACTGATGAACTGCAGTGGGAGAACCGGTAGCAGCTCTGCCTCATGTATCTGTGTCTCTGGCTCGAGCATATCTGGGCTGAAATACCTTCTCTATAGGGGTGTGACTCTGACCAGCAGGGCTTAAGATCAGCTTTTCTCTTGGATGGAACTCTGATGAGATGTGGAGTTCGGATATTGAAAATGGCTGCCATCATGGTGTAGGGTTCCTCTGGCTTCTTCCGAGTCTCTATGGGGATGGTGGGCCAGGGACAGAACTCCCAGCACCTCATAATCAGCAGGTGGTGTTGTTTATGATCAACCAAACTATATATGGAAATAAATGCTAATCATATTCAGTGTAATTTGCTGTTAGTAAAATACAGATGAAAAACTATGGCAGCATACTACTTCACAAAAATAGGATACTACTAGTCAAAAGAGTAGACACTAACAAGTATTGGCAAAAATGTGGGAAAAATACAACTCTCACACACGTGGGTCAGAAAGTAGCCTCTGTGCCAGTTCACCCCAAAATTAATTATAAAAGTTAACACGATGCAGAAATTGAGGGAGTGGAAGAATAGGTCCACAATGAAAAATCTGAATTCTCATAGCAGAACTAAACCAAAAAGCAGAAACTGTTTAAATGTCCATCAACACGAGAAGAGATAATTGAAACTCAATAATTTCACATCATAGCATAATATGCAGCAAATAAATAAAGGGGAGTAAATAATTCACCCATGACATGGATAAATCTTTAAAATTTTAAACTGAGTCAAAGAGTTCAGACACGGGGCGGAGCGATAGCCCAGCAGGTAGGGCGTAGGGTGTGACCCAAAAAGCAAAAAAAAAAAAAAGAGTTCAGACACAAAAGGAAAAATATTACACACTTCATCTTATATGAAATATATACAATAGGGGAATTTATATTTATATAAGCATATTATTGGTTTAAAGTGTTGAAGGGAGCTGAGCATGAAATACTAATTGGTCCATGATTTTTTTGTATTGATAAAAATATTCTAGAACTCTCATTGTGGTAACAAATCTGTGAATATGCCAAAAATCAGTGAACTATATACTAGAAAAGTGAATGTTTTCAAATGTGGATTATATTTCAATGAAAAAATATCACAGATGCAAAATTTAAAAAATTTTACTAAAATTTTTTACTAAAATTTTGAATAATAGCAAAAGCAATAAATTTGCTATGGATTTGTGGGGAGAGACTCTCTGTCTCTCTATCTCTATCTCTCTGTATCTCTGTCTGTCTCTCTATCTCTGTCAGTCTCTGTCTCTCTCTGCCTCTCTCTTCTCTCTTTCTCTCTCTCATTTTGAAGTACTGGAAATTCTGGACTATCTTGAAGTTAACCCAAGGGGAGCAGCAGAGACTACCCAGCTGGAGAGAAATTCCAATTTAGTAGAGAAATTACAGAATAAAATTACTGTTTTTTTTTTTTTGCTGAAATTCACAAAATTTCTTAATGAGAAAAGAGTTGATCTACTCCATTTATTCTACATATCTGTGGTTTTCTTAAAATTTGTTGAAGACAAAAATCTATGCTAAAACACTATGCAAGAATTCAACTTAAGTCTATATTGCGGTCTTCATAGTCTAGGAGGCAAGCAGATCTTGAAATTGCATGCATGCACTACCTCTAACAACTTATAGCAAAAATCCTAATACTTATAAAATAAATCAGGTGTGTACTTATCATTTGAGATAATCTATCACTGAGATGTTTCATCAATAAATAAATGTCTTGAAGTCCGGTATGAAAAATAAGTAATTATCATATGAAATGGAATAATTAAAATTTATATGTTTAAAATGCCTATGGTCATAAGAATGTATAGAATCTAGTAATGGGGAAAAGTCTTGTCATAACTTCAGAAGACTAAGTACAAGACACTTGGAAAAAAAAATTTGAAATGTTGTTCCAAATTATAAAAGCAGCTATACGGGAAATAAGGTAAAGCTAATTCAAGATCGAAAAGAGATGGGGTATAATTAGTTAAATTTTCAAACAGTGTCACAATAAGATTAATATTAAATCCAAAGATACTACTGTAACGTGACATGTAAATGAATCAGATTTGTTCATCCTCCATCAACAGAGAGGCTTGGCACATATCAGGCAATCAATAGTTATTGAATAAGTGAGAAAAAAAATGAATTAAATGATCTCAGCTTTGACAAAAATAGTTCAACATGATACATTGTTATCTGTACATTGCAGGTCTTCTAATGATATTGATATTTTTCACAAAATTAATAAACATAATGCAGAAAATTATTGGTTAATTTCTGCATCTCACTAAAAAATTCATTACCACCAATGAAGTTATTCAATTGACCCTTTAATGTAGCCCCAGGCTACATTTGAATTCTAGAATAGTTAATTAACAGCTTCCAAAACTAATGCAAGCATTATAGCAAACAAGTCCAGAGCTAAGTAGCACACTTCTCCTGGGTGGAGGAGGGAGATAAGGAGACTGAAGGAGAAAGGGTAAATCTGACATGCTGGTATCAGACAGAAAATACCAACCTATGGTGGGAGGAGGCTGAATAGCAACAGACTTAGAAAACATCAAGTTTTAAGCCAGCACTCACTTCATGGTAAGCATACTAGTGCTTATAGGAGCAACACAGTGTGCTGTGGTTCCCAGGGTGAGGATGGAGGAAGCCATTAAAAGGCCACTAAGCCTGACAGAGTTGCAGTCTCTGCTTCTCTTCTCCCCAACAGGTTTACTTCCCGAGCTAAGGTGATCCTATCTCACCAGATCCAGGTACTAAACTGAATTGCACAAAGAGTTGCAGTATCAACTCCACCAAGCTGGAGTTGTGCTACAGCTCAACCTGAGTGGCTCACAGCCTGGGCACTCACTCCTCAGGTTAGACCTGTCACATGTAAACTAACAGATGTGCAGACTCAGCACAGAATCAAAGGAAGCTCTCCTAAAGCGGACATGCTGGTATTGATCACCAAACTAAGCCAGTCAGGCTCAAGCACAAAAGATGAAGAATGTTTCCATATTGTGCCTGTACTTATTGCTTCAGAAAAAGACCATGACTTTAAGGTATCTAGCATAGTCTTGGTGCAATTCTACCAGGTCACAGCTGAGAGCAGCTATTCTGCAGAAAAGAAAGTGGAAGATACTGTCCCTGAGACCCCCAACAGGGTAGCAGAATACCCATAGGCAAGCCACCTCCCTATCAGAGTAATGTTCATGCCTTTGGGAAGCCACATCACATCATATAAAAGACATCAACTGTACATACTGAGGCCAATCTCCAGCCACTTAAAACTTGGTGTTATAATGGTTCCAAGGCACTGGCGCCACAAATCACCTGCTGCCATTCAAATGCACACAAATCAGAGCCAGAGAACATTTCAATCTTGTAATCAGTAAAGAAATTCTCACATAGCATCCATATCTGCCATAAATCAGTGGAGTCATGGGCCTGATGTTGTGAATAGGTGCACACGACTATGGCTGAGGTCACCTGCAAGTGCAACCAACACCTTCAGATGAAAGAGATGAATGGATAAAGAAGCTGTGGTATATATTCACAAGGCAATGCTAGGCAGCTAGAAGAGAAGATAAAATTGCACAATTAGACACAACTTGGGTGAAAGGAAATGATTTTTTTTTTTTACTAATAGTTGACTTTTAGATATTGCAGCACTGATCTCACCACAACCAATGTTCCCCAAGTTTCTCTCTCTTCCCCCACCTCACCTGCCCTTTTGACTGATATCTTTCCCAGTTTGGTTATTAAAGTTCAGTTTCAGGACTTGAGTGTTGTTGACTCTGTGGTTTTGGATATTTAGCTCTATCTTTCCCTAACACTATCGATGTACTAGAATCCCCTTTACCCCTACACCCCATCCCTCCACTCCATTTCTTTGCTTCTCATCTATCTCTTCTCCCTCTCCCCTTCCACTCTATTTCTTCCCTTTTCTCCCTGTTGGGTTCCAAGCATTTAGCCTTAGGGCTGGGTACTTTCCCTGCCACAAAGCCCAAAGGCAAGACCCAGAAGTGGACACTGCCCTAAGTTTACACTCAAAACATCTGTGCTTATCTAAGCTAAGGTGAAGTAGGGTGTGCCTGGTCTTCAGACCACAGGAATATGTAAATCTGTGATTGCTGTCTGTTGCAATGGCTCAGGATCTTGCAAATGCCATGTGATTTGTGCTTGTACCCTCTCTACCCAAAAATTGTATAAAAGGCTTAAACTGTGTTCATTACAGGGGACCTGCTGTCCAGAACCTGCCTTCTCCAGCACTGTGTTGGTATCTTTTTCTTTTTGCAGCAGGGGTAAGTCAGATGCTTCTTTCCAAGTCCTTCCCTCTCCTTTCACAGGGATGAAGTCTGGCAAGATCTAGATCTTCCTCATTTGTGCTGGGGGGGGGGTCATTGTCTAGGGTCCCCCCAACACTCCCCAACACTCAGGGTCAAGGGTAATCTATGCACAGGATGGTGTATAGCAAGCAAAATAAGCTAGTGGAGAAATACTAAATGATACCACTCTTCTCTGATATACAGAGAAGCAAAACAAGACAAGAGAGTTAAGGATGACAAACTCTTGGACTTGGATTATGAAACTGAGATAGGGAGAAAGGTTGGAGAGGTGATGGTAAGGGTATGTCATGTTTTTAAGTACTATTCTCTGACCAGCCAGAAGCATTAGAAAAATGTTCATTTTGTCCCAATGGTTCATTTGCCTTGTTCTTCCTTATATTGCTGGTGGCTCAGTAAACTGGGGAGAGAGGAAGGTGCTCTCAAAAAAGAGCTTCCCTCTCTATGCTCCACCGACTTTGACCACATGCATTTGAGCAAATGCTGGCATGGGTCAGGACTGGAAAGGTCTACTTCAAACACCTCCATGACAGACATTCCTGTTGTTAGCCCCAGAGGCAGCCATCAAGTTGCAACTATTGTTCATTTGTTCTGCATAGTGAGAGATGCGCCCTGCCAGTCAATTGCTCAAGGGTTGCAGATTCAATCAAGAGCAAGGAATTGCTCTTCAAAGGAAAGAAAGTCAATTTTAGGTTCAGCACAGAGGTTCTGAGTTCATTGCTTCCCTCAGAGAAAAGAATTTCAGGAGGAGACATAATGAAATGAGTTAGTTGTATGTTTTGGGGGGCCACACTGGGCAGTGCTCAAGGCTTACTCCTGGCTGTGCACTCAGACAACATACTCCTGGCAAGACTGGAAGACTGTTTGGGCTATAGGAATGAATCTGGGTCAGCAGCCTACCAGATAAGCACTGCACTGGCTGTACTATCTGTCCGGCCTTGAAGGAAACTTATTCAGAAAGATATAATGGGCAGAGGGTGTGGAGGTGAGGCTATAGGAAAGAATGTGTTCAAAAGAGAGTAGCGTTTGAAAAAGCAAGTGAGCAAGTAAAAGAGAGACAACCAAGGCAGAAACATGTTGAAGGTGATGTAGGCAGGTAGAAAGTGGGGTCCCCTCATGGCAATGAATTTTTCCCCTAAGGCTGTCCAAAAGTCACCTTTTGGAACCAGGAACCAAGACTTGATAAGACCCATTAACCAACAACAAACCCTGAGGGAGCTGGATCAACCTTTCTCTGCCCAGCCCTTAATCCAGCTACATTCCAGGACAGAAAATCCAGCAGGGACAGAGGTCCAGAAAAGGAGATTTTCAAAGAAGACCACTCCCAAAGTATACTCCCCTTGGCGGCGGCCCTAGCAACCTAGGTTGACTCCCCATATAAGAGTATCTTGGGGGAGAAATCTATAAAAGCCGTCCTGACCAAAGGGAAGCGCACATGCTGCCTGGGGTCACATGCTGCCTGAGCCCACGTGGCCGAGCACATGTGGTGCCCAAGCATGTGTGTTGCCCACATCTCCCCTCTTGAGATGTGTACTCTCTCTCTTGCTTTCCTTCCTCCTTCCCTTTCCTAAAACCTCCTAATAAACCTGTTTTACTTCACTGCTCTTCAACTCCTGAAAATTCTTTTTCTGCGAGGGAAGACAAGAATCCTGAGGAAACCCTGGGTGAGGCCTAGGTCTGACTTGCCTTTTATCAGTCCTAAGCCTGCCCAGCGGGTCCCAGGCGGCAGAGGCAGCTGGGGAGAAAGCGACCATCTCTCTCCCCTTCCCGGCTTCACATAAGCCACCCCGTGAGGCCCACTTGCATCAAAGGGAACACAAAGAGGAAGACAAGTTTTCAAAGGCTATTGGTATTGGTGGACTCCCATCAGTGGCTATGTGGAGGCGAGGAGAGACATAGTCACTTTCCCAATCTGGCTCTGTCATCCCAGGAGGCGCTCTGGAAAGGCTCAGCCTTACCCAGGCCCTGCAGGTTCTTGTCTTTTATGTCTCTGAAGAATTTCAGGAGTAGAGTTGCAGTGGCAGTGAAAGTAGAAAAAAAATTTCATTCGTAAGGGGAAGAGGAGAGGGAAGTGAGAGAGAACACACATCTCAAGAGGGGAGACACATGTGTTCAGGCACCACATCTATTAGGTCACTTGGACACAAGCAGCACATGAGATCAGGCAGCATTTGTGAGCCCTTCTTTTGTTCAAGGTGGCTTTTATAAAGTTTTTTCTCAAGCTGCCCCCCACTTGGGACTTCTATCTAGGAAAGAGACCATTACTAAGGTGTTGTCAAGGTGTTAGTGTTGGGATGGTGGATAGTCTTCTTTGAAATTCCTTTCCTGACCTTTTGTTCCTGTTGGATCTTGAGGGAGAGGTTGTTTTTCTTCTCAGGGTCTCTGGGTCCTAGGTGAAGGTCTTATGAGGGCTCAGTTCCTGTGTTCAAGTTCTGATGGCCTTAGGGTGAGGTGATTTTACTCCTTAGGAGTTCCAGTGCCACGGGCCCTTTTCTGTCTGCCTGCCTACTTCAGCTTTAGAGATTTTCTACAATAACTCAAAATGTTGTTTTTGGTTTTGTTTTGTTTTTCCCTGGAGTTCTCTGCAAACATGGAAGTTAACTTGGGCATTGTCACAGGGAAGGCCTTTTGCTGTTGATGGCCATAAGCTCAGATTCTCCCGCAGTTTCTCTAAACTTAAAGGACCCAAACTTTTCTAGGTGGAGTCTCAGCTTTTTCCTCTCCAAAGTCCAGGATTTCACACCTCAGAGTCAAGCTATTTTCCTAAAGCACATTACCAGGGTTCTCCTACCTAATTGCCTGCAGCACTAAGGTCTGAAACTAGAGGATAACTTTCAGTTCCCTACAACATTTTCAAAATTAAGTGCTACAAACAGTAAATTGAAATTTTATGACATGACATGTTAACATCAGATTTTCCCTCTCCATGCTGAGAACACATCGATTTTAGCAGTTACCTTCTTACTTTCTAAACTTTAATGCAGTTTCCTTGCCTTTCCTGTAGACTGGGAGCCCACAGTTTTCTAGGGAGCATGAATGATGCTAGAAGCTTTGGGGCTGAGCTAATAGTCTGTGCCTCGGTCAAGGGCCAAATATGTAACCTAAAAAAGTCTTAAATAAAGAGACAGCCCTGGCCAGACTAACTGGGAATGCAAGGTACTAATCTCTTAGCAAGACAAAGGGGCCAGAAATTAACAGGACTTCAAATGAACAGGAATCCTTGATACTTTGATGTGTAAATACCCCACAAAAAAGACAAAATTTGACTTAGTCCTATGCTAGTTCTTCTAGGGCTGGAGTTTCTTTCCTGTCTTTCTAATTCTAAAATTTAGTATGCCTTTATTCTGTATTGTCCCTCCTGAAAATAGGGAAGTAACTGAGAGGCTTTAACCAGCAAAGACTCACTATCTCTACCACTCCTGCATCACTAAGGGTTGCAAATGAAGCTTTCTTTTTCCATTATTTGTCAACTAATTAATTCAAAATTGTTTGGAAAAAATAAATCAAATTGGGCCTGAGCGATAACCCAGCAGGTAGGGAGTTTGCTTTGCAAGTAGCCAAGCCAGGTTTGATCCCTGGCATCCCATATGTTCCCCTGAGCACTTCCAGGAATAATTCCTTAGGAGAAACCCCTGTGCAACTCCGGGTGTGACCCGAAAGAAAAAAAACCCCTCAAATTAAAGGCAGATTGTGATGCATATTTTATGCTATGAAGTATGAACTTCTATACATTAGCTCAAATTGCTAAAAAACTTTTTTTTCCCTGGTTTTTGGGCCACACTCAAATGATGCTCCTGTCTCTGTTGTGCCCAGGGATCACTCCTGGTGGACTCTGGACCAGGTGGGACATCAGAATTGATCACTGGTTGCACATGTGCAAGGCAAGGGCTCTACCCACTGTACTATTTCTCAAGTCCCACACATTATTAACAATTTCGATAATCTGATAGTTTATTACATAAACTGATGCTTCAAATGAATTCCCTTAAAAAAGATGAAAGTTGCTGTTATTTGTCCCCACCAATTCCCCCTGCAAAAGTTTGTGTTTTTCCCAAGAACATGCATTACTCTCTGTCCGTTTGCTTGTTGTTGTTTTTATTTTTGTTTGTTTTGCTTTTATGGTGAGACAAAGAGGTTTTATTGAAACATTTATTTTGTGGATTTGTTATAGGCAGGCAGACAGGGGGGTGCCACATACCAATAAAAATTCCTGAAGAAGAAGGAAAACTGGTCCTTCAGCTATCCAGAGTCACACCTGTTGCCACAAGGGAACCAGACTTGAGAAGACCATATCAACAATAGACTCTGGGGAAGGGAAGGCCAGAGGGAATATGTGAATGGCTTTAGCTGATTAAATCTCCTGAGGGAGATGAATCAGCCTTCCTGCCCAGGACCCAGCTCACAGAAGACCCTGAAGCATTCTAGTCAAAGAAGACCACTCCCAAAGTCTACTCCCCTTGGCAACCGGGCCCTAGTAACCGAGGTTGAAGCCCCATATGGGGGTAACTTGGGGGAGAAATCTATAAAAGCCGTCCTGACCAAAGGACAGGGGCGCACATGCTGTCTGGGCACACATGTTGCCTGCGTGCACATGCTGCATGGACACACATGCTGCCTGAGCCCATGTGGCCGAGCACATGTGGTGCCTGAGCATGTGTGTTGCCCGCATCTCTCCCCTCTTGAGATGTGTACTCTCTCTTTTACTCGCTCTCCGTCTTTGCAGTAGCCCGCGTTCTCCCTTGAGCATGCTACTCTCTCTCTTACTTTCTCTCCCCTTCCCTCTCCTAAAACCTCCTTAATAAAGTCTGTAAAACTTCCCTGCTTGTAGACTCCTGAAAATTCTTTTTCTGTGACAAAGACAAGAACCCTGAGGCAGACCTGGGTAAGGCCTAGGACTGACTTTCCTTTCCTGCAAAGAGCAATTCCTTGCTCTAGACTGAGTCTGTGACTCCCGAGAAACCTCGGGTGGTGGGATTAACTCCCGTGCCTAGAGATCAAGCGGGCATCAGGTGTGGCTTGGCGGCCACCTCAGGGGGCCGGTGGGGCTCCAGGCCCACGCAGTGAGGGCTCATCACATACTTTATCAGTCCTTAGCTTGCCCAGCGGATCCCGGGTGGCAGAGGCGGCTGGGAAGAAAGCGACCATTTCTCTCCCCTTCCTGCCTCACATAAGTCACCGTGGAGTCCACCTGCAACAGATTTATTTTTTGGATGCTGGGGGATTGACCCAGGTCATCCACTTGCAAGGCAAGCATCCTACCCACTGCACTCTCTCTCCAGCTCTATTAAAACATATTTGAAAAGATGTGAAGGGGGGAGAGAGAGAATAGTAGCTGAGAGAGAACACAGACTTCTCTAGAATGGAAGTTAACAAGGAAACAAGGAAACCTTGAGAAAAGCAAGTGAGATGCCTGCTCAAGGGAGAGAGAATATGATGGCCCTGAAGAGCATGTGTCCCCTTCATATTCTGCTAAATAATTTCTTTGAATAAAACTAGTTTGCTTCTTAATTTTAAGCTCTCTGAGTCTGATAAGAAGTTAGGTGTTACAAAGGCCAGGCCATACAATAGCTCAAAGGCACAAAGCTGAAATTTTGCCCCAGCAGCTTTAGGCAGGTGTGAGAACTGAGACACAGATGTATCTTCAGATAATGTTCCTTATATCTTTTGTATGGTGTGATTTAGTTTTTTTCACTTTACCTGATAATTGGGGGTACCAGGCTGTGTAGAGTTGATAATTAGTTTTAAAAGCAGAGGCTAGATCTTGGGTGGCCACGGAAGTGAAAGAAGAGTCATTGTCATTCTGTAGTGATACAGTAGCAGCAAAAGAGTGGACTGCCAACTCACTTTAAAGCTCACCCATGAGCTTTAAAGGTGGACAATCAGGATAGAAAATGGAATGACAGGGAGCCGGAGCAATAGCACAGAGGGTAGTATGTTCAGGTACACCCGGCAGAGCAGAAACCAGCTTTCCCCATTGAACCCACTGCATTCCATGGACCATGAGAGCAACTTACGACCAGAGTCCACCAGCCCGATGGAGCCTCAGAGGAGCCCAGAGAAACCCCCCACACCATGCTGGCAGCGATCTTCACAATCCATACTCTGCAGCTGGTAAGCTCTCCACCTAATCCAGTCTCCAGCCCGCAGATTAATCCAGTCTCCAGCCTGGCTTGTCAGAAACCCAGCCTACAAGGACCCACCCTGCAGAGACCTGCCCCTCAGAGGAGAGTATTTTAAGCCCAGGAATGCTTGAGCCTAAGATACAGGTACACCCGGCAGAGCAGAAACCAGCTTTCCCGTTGTGCAGGGCCGCATAGCAACCGCTCGATTTACCTCAAATTACCGTAAATATTCTACCCACACCTCTGAGAGAGCCCCACAAAGTAATGAGAATATAGTGCCCGCATGGCAGAACCTGGCAAGCTGTCCGATGAGTGTTCAATATGTCAAATCCAGTAACAGAAATGTTTATTTTCCTGACCCGAAAGAGCCCTGATAAAATATCATGGCCATCCTAGGCTGCCAAAACAAAGGACTAAAATGACGCTGTACTTTCAAAAAACATATGCTGGCATCGGAAGCATATATTGAGGATCTGATGCTGCAAGCGCAAAAGAGCAAGTACGACATCATTGGTCTGACTGAGATGAGGAAGCATCAGTTGCATCATGCTGATTTGACACCTGAGAGAAGAATTTTCCCTTGAAACATGCGATGAAAGAGGCATCGGGCGGCGTTGGTGTCGATTGTCAACACAAACATGGCCCGTCAACATTGATTCATTTGAATGCCTAACAAACCGAATAGTACGATTACACTTGAAGGGATGTGGCCCACTGCCAGAATTTCTATCTTCATTTTCTACGCACCAACATCCACATACAAAGAAGATGAAATTGAGAAATTCTACATGGAATTGGAGGAGTTCTATAAAAAAAGATCACACCTTCTACAAGATCATAGTTGGTGATTTTAATGCCAAGATAGGACCAAGAAGATCAGCTGAAGAACTCCACATCGGGACCCATGGCCTAGAAAGGAAGCACAGGGTGAGAGACTATCTGGAGTTCATCATGTCCACCAAGACCATTCATGGGAACTCACAGTTCCAAAAGGCTGAAGTGAAATATTGGACATGTGAATCTCCTGGCGGACAGTTCCACAATGAAATTGACCATATCATCTTCAATCAACAGTTATGTCTGACCAATGTAGCTGTCGTCCCCAAATTCCAAATAGGATCGGACCACTGTCTCCTTCTTGCAAAATTCTACTTCCCACAATGGGGGAGAAAAGGCTGCAAAGTTTAAGAAGAGAACTCCCAGAACGACCACCAACTGGGAACTCTTTGGCACCATTGCAGCAACATGGGAAGATATCATCATTGAGGACATCGATGAAGAATACAACTGACTGGTTCAGCACCTCCATGATTGTGCGAAGAATGCTGAGAGAGAGAAAGACACAAAAAGGACGCTTGTCTTCAGAAACTCTTGAGCTCATTCGCCAACGTGGCAAGGCGTGAGCCTCAGGAGACCAAATGCTAATGTCCAAACTTGCAGAGAAGGGATTAAAGAAGACCTCAAAGACAGAAGAGCAGAAATACTGGAAGATGCAGCAGAAGCAGGGAAAAGCATTCGCATTGCCCGCCTGTCCTTCGCCAACTATAAGACCAAGATGACTGCCATCCGACACCCTGATGGATCTATCACATCTTCCAGAAAGGCAATGGAGAAGATTATCCAGGACTTCTACTCAAATCTCTTTGATAGCCACATCCACCTTCCTACATACCAAATTCCACAGGATGGATATGTCATTCCCAACGTTCTCCCTTCTGGAAATCCGAAATGCCATCTCGTCAGTAAAGAAGGGAACAGCACCAGGCCCAGACAAAGTCAGACCCGAACACCTGAAGAATCTGCCATCGGTACTCATCAATACACTAGCTCGGCTCTTCACATGCTACCTGTCCGAATGCAACATGCCCTCCCAATGGAAAACCAGCAGGACAGTTCTACTGTTCAAGAAGGGAGACATTCACGACATCGGCAACTATCGCCCCATCTGCCTGTTGTCCGTCATCTACAAGCTGTTTACCACGAGTCATCCTGAACTAGATTAGCAGAACAAGGATTAGCAGAACACTAGATGAAGGACAACCATGTGAGCAAGCTGGCTTCCGGAAAGGATTCAGCACAATCGACCATATCCACACAGTAACCAAGCTCATCGAGGTTTGTAGGGAGTACAAAATGCCGCTCCGTCTCACGTTCATTGATTTACAGAAAGCCTTTGATTCTGTGGATACTGAAGCAGTTATCGAAGCCCTAGCCAAACAGGGTGTACAAACCCAATACATCAAGATCCTTCGTGAGCTGTATTACGGATTCACCACCAGGATCTCACCATTCTACAAAGAAGTGATGATTGATGTCAAAAGAGGGGTTTGACAGGGTGATACCATTTCACCAAAACTCTTCAGCGCCACCCTCGAGAACATCATGCAACAATTAGAATGGGATGGAATGGGGGGTGAAGATAGATGGTCGGCAACTACGCCACCTCCGCTTCGCTGATGACATCGTTCTAATAACGCCAAACATTAGCCAAGCGGCAGAAATGCTGGCTGACTTCAACCGAGAATGTGGAAAGATAGGTCTACAGCTGAATCTGAAGAAAACAATGTTTATGAAGAATGAACTAGTTCCAGAGGCCCCATTCACTCTCAATGGAACAAACATCTCTGAATGCAGCAGTTATGTGTACCTAGTTCGAGAAGTCAACATGATGAATGACCTAAAACCTGAGCTGCCCAGTGGGAAGAGAGCGGCATGGAATGCCTTCAAGAGGCATCAAAGAAATAGCTAAAAGGACAAAGCACCTCCGGCTCCAGGCACATCTCTTTGACTCCACCATTCTCCCCTGCATTAACATACGCCTCAGAGACCTGGGCCCTATGAAAGCAGGATGAGAATGCTATTCGGGTCTCCCAGAGAGGCATCGAAAGAGCTAAGCTTGGAATATCATGCCTCACTCATGTGAGAGAAGGAATCGGAGTTCTGACCTTTGTCGCTATTCCAGAATCAGTGCCGCTGTCTCGTTAGCCAAGGCATCGAAAATGAGATGGGCTGGACATGTAATGTGATTTGGAGATGACTGCTGGACTAGAGCCCTTGCTGACTGGATCCCATGGGATGTCAAAAGATCACGTGGCCGCCCACCTACAAGATGGTCAGACTTCGTTGTAAAGACCCTGAGGGAACGGTTTGAGGCTCTTCATATTCCTGAATCAACCAGATGCCATTGGGCTACATTGTGACGTGATAGGGTCCAATGGAAATGTTACTGGCGCCTGCTAGAGCAAATCAATGAATAACGGGATTCAAGTGATCAAGTGATCAA
>JAJIBD010002833.1:0-18741 GCA_021461705.1 Cryptotis parvus
TTTCCTCCACCAATGTCCAATAATTTCCCCTTCCCCCAGCCTGCGCCTATGGCAGACAATTTTCTTTTTTCTTTTTTTTTCTCATTTTTTAAAGTATTTTATTATACCACCGTGAGATATACAATTACAAAGATATACGATTACAAAGTTCATATTTGGATTTTGGTCATACAGTGTTCCAGCACCCATCCCTCCACCAGTGCCCATCTCCCACCACCAACTACCCAGTTCCCTCCCCCTCCCTAGCCCTCCTCCATGGCAGGTTCTTTCTTTCCCTTTCTCTCTCTCTTTTCCTTCCCTTCCAGACTATGGATTACAGAACATACATTAAGGGTTGTCATGTGTATCTTTTGCCTGCATTTAGTGCTCAGTTCTAGGTTGGTACTAGTACTTCTGACAATTGTTAGCACACTATTCCATTTTCTGTCTTACCTAGCCTCTGACTCCTACATGTTTGTGATAATTTCCACCTTTGACAAGACCTCCTGATATATGTTTCACTTGACCTTGGATATTGGTATCATAATATGTACATGTATATTTATGTCATGCAAATAAATGCAGTCATTCTGTATCTGTCTCTCTCCTTCTGGCTAATTTCACTCAACATAATCTTCTCTATGCCCAACAATTTTATAGGCAAATTTCATAACTTCTTTTTTCCTAACAGCTGCATAGTATTGCATTGTGTAGATGTACCAAAGCTTCTTTATCCAGTCAGTTGGTTCCAGATTCTGGCTATTGTGAATAATGCTGCTATGAACATAGAAGTAGGGATGGTGTTTCTGCTGCGTATTTTTGGTTTCCCAGAGTAGATTCCCAGGAGTGGTATGGCTGGGTCAAATGGGAGTTCAATTTCTAGTCTTTGGAGGAAAGTCCATATTGTTTTCCAGAAAGGCTGTACCAGCCGTCATTCCCACCAACAATGGACCCAGTGTCCCCCTTTCCCCACATCCACGCCAGCACTTGTTGTTCTTGCTCTTTTGAATATGTGCCAGTCTCTGTGGTGTAAAGTGGTATCTCATTGTTGTTTTGATTTGCATCTCTCTGATGATTAGTGATGATGAGCATTTTTTCATATGTTTTTTGGTCATTTGAATTTCTTCCTTGCTGAAGTTTCTGTTCATTTCTTCTCCCCCATTTTTTTGATGGGGTTGTTTGTTTTCTTCTTGTAAAGTTCTACCAGTGCCTGATATATCCTGGATATTAACCCCTTATCAGATGGGTATTGGGTGAATATTCTTTCCCATTCTGTGGACTGCTTTTCTATCTTAGTCACTGTTTCTTTTGAGGTGCAGAAGCTTTTTAGTCTCATGTAGTCCCATATGTTTATCTTTTCTTCTAATTGCTTTGTTAGTGATGTTTCACCTTTGAAGATGCCTTTAGCTTCAATGTCGTGGAGGGTTTTTTCTATATTTTCTTCAATGCTTTATGGATTCAAGTCTGATATTGAGATCTTTAATCCATTTTGATCTGATTTTTGTGTATGGTGTTAGACACAGGTCCAAATTCATTTTTTTACATGTTGCTGCCCAGTTTTCCCAACATCACTTGTTGAAGAGGCTTTCCTTACTCCATTTTGGACTTTTTGCATGGCAGACAATTTTCATTCTCTCTCTCTCTCTCTCTCTCTCTCTCTCTCTCTCTTCCTTCTCTTACACATTGTGGCTTGCAATACATACATAGATACAGATAGAGGTTATTATGTATATCCCTTTGCCTATATTCAATGCTCAGTTCTAGGCCGATATTATCATTTCCAATGATTATTAGCCCACAGTTCCTTTATCTGTCTTACTTAATTTCTGACTCCCAATAAATTCCATCTATTAACAAGACCTCCTGATCCATGTTTTTGCCTGGCCTTGGAGATATCATCTATATCTATATCTATATCTATCTATATATATATATATATATATATATATATATATAGAGAGAGAGAGAGAGAGAGAGAGTAGAGCCCAAGGGCATCTGCTTGCTCCAGGAACATAAGAGCCTCAATCCATTCCGAATGAGGTCTATAATTGTTACTGGTATTTGGCATATCAAATACAACACGGGTAGCTTGCCAGGCTCTGCCGTGATGGTAGCATACTCTTGTAGTCATCTCTAAATCCAGCATTTATTGATGAACCGCGTGGCTGCAAGTGACTGCGCGAGCCGGGCTGTGATAGGCTGGTCTGCTGGGTGGAGTTCTGACGGTATAATAAAATAATTTTAAAAATTTTAAAAAAATGGATGGACATGGAGAGGATCATACTGAAATTAGCAAGAAGGATATATATATATATATCCATATATATATCCATCCATATATATATATGGATTGAGGCTCTTTATGTTCCTGGAGCAAGCAGATGCCCTTGGGCTCTACTAGCAAGAGACAGGACATATGGATATGTTACTGGGACCTGCTCGAGCAAATCGATGATGAACGGGGAAGACAGAGATAGAGAGATTTTATTATACCACGGTGAGATATACAATTACAAAGAAGTTCATGCTTGGGCCTAGGCCATACAGTGTTCTAGCACCCATCCCTCCACCAGTGCCCATTTCCCACCACCAATGTCCCTGATTTCCTCCCTGCCCCAGCTTGCCTCTATGGCAGGCTCTTTATCTCCTCTCTCTCTCTCTCTCTCTCTCTCTCTCTCTCTCTCTCTCTCTTCTGTATCTCTATCTCTCTCTCTTCTCTTTTACATATTGTGGATTGTAATATGTATATATACTTAGAGGTTATCTTGTGTGTCTTTTGCCTGTATTCAATGCTCAGTTCTAGGCTTGTATTATCACTTTCGACAATTATTAGCACACTGTTCCCTTCTCCATCTTACTTAACCTCTAACTCCCACACATTTGTGGTAGATTCCACCTTTGACAAGATCTCCTGATCCATGTTTTGCCTGACCTTGGGTATTGGTTTCACACTATATACATATATATATATGTATATATATGTATATATATATATATATAAAATACAAATAAATGCAATCATTCTATATATGTCTTTTTCCTTCTGGTTAACTTTATTCAACATGATCCTCTCCATGTCCATCCATTTATAGACAAATCTCATAATTTCATTTTTCCTGATAGCTGCATTGTATTCCTTTGTGTAGATGTACCAAAGTTTCTTTATCCAGTCGTCTGTTCTCAGGCACTCTGGTTCTTTCTGGATTCAGGTTATTGTGAATAGTGCTGCTATGAACATAAAGGTGCCGATGGTGTTGCTGCGTGTGTGTTTTTGGCTTCCCAGAGTATATTTCCAGGAGTGGTATGGCTGGGTCAAACGGGAGCTCAATTGCTAGGTTTTGGAGGAATGTCCATATTGTTTTCCAAAAAGGCTGAATCAGTCAACATTCCCACCAACAGTGAATGAGAGTGCCTTTCTCCCCCGCATCCACGCCAACACCGGTTATTTTTGATCTTTTGGGTGTGTGCCAGTCTTTGTGGTGTGAGATGATATCTCACCGTTGATTTTGATTTACATCTCCCTGATGATGAGTGATGATGAGCATTTTTTTCATATGCCTTTTGGCCATTGGAATTTCTTCTTTTTTTGGAAGTTTCTTTTCATTTCTTCTCCCCCTTTTTTTGATGGGTTGGCTGTTTTCTCTTGTGACATTCTACCAATACCTGATATATCCTGGATATTAACCCCCTTATCAGATGGGTATTGGGTGACTATTCCTTCCCACTCTGTGGTCTGTCTTTACAGCTTGGTCACTGAGGTGTATAAGTTTTTTTAGTTTCATGTAGTCCCATATGTTTATCTTTGCTTCCAATTGCTTTGTTAGTGGTGTTTCGTCTTTGAAGGTGCCTTTAGTGTCAATGTCATAGAGGATTTTCCTGTTTTCTTCAATGTACTTTATGGATTCAGGTCTGATATTGAGATCTTTAATCCATTTTTATCTGATCTGACTTTGTGCATGGTGTTAGAGAAAGGTCCTAATTCATTATTGCACACGTGTCTGCCAGTTTTCCCAGCACCACTTGTTGAAGAGACTTTCTTTGCTCCATTTCATACTTTTTTGCTCCTTTATCAAAGTTTAAATGATCATGTATTTGAGAATGAGTGTCAGAATACTCAACTCTATTCCATAGGTCTACAGGTCTGTTTTACTCCAATACCATGCTGTTTTAATTACTACCACTTTGTAGTACAGTTTGAAGTTGGGAAAGGTGAGGCCTCCCATTTTCTTATTCCCAAGGATTGCTTTAGCTATCCAGTGAGGGTTTATTATTCCATACAATTTCAGGAGTGTTTGGTCCGTTTCTTAGAAGAATGTCATGGGTATCCTTATAGGGACTGCATTGAATCTGTATAAAGCTCTTGGGACTATTACCATTTTGCAATGTTAATTCTCCTAATCCATAAGCAGGAATGTGTTCCTCGTGTCCTCTTTTATTTCCATTTCCTCGTGTCCTCTTTTATTTCTTGAAGCAGCGTTTTGTAGTTTTCTTTGTACAGGTCTTTTTACATTCTTAGTTAAGTTGATTCCTAGGTATTTTGATTTTCTGTTGCACAATTGTAGATGGGATCATTTTCTGTATATCCCTTTCTTCTCTTTCATTATTTGTATATTGGAAAGTCATTGACTTTTGGGTATTGATTTTGTACCCTGTCACTTTCGACTATAAGTATCTAAGGTTTCTAGGAGCTTTTTTGTAGAGTGTTTAGAGTTTTCTATGTGTAATATGATGTCATCTGCAAATAGTGATAGCTTGACTTCTTCCTTGCCTATCTGGATGCCCTTAATGTCCTTTTCTTCCCTAATTGCTATGTCAAGGGACTAAAAATATCTTGCCAGTATTTTTACCTGGCTATCTTGGATCTCTAAGTATAATATAATTATAATTAAACCAGAGAGAAGCATGGCTCTCTAATAAGTCCAAAGGCTAATATCCAAAACAACTAGGACATAAAGACAAGGATCTTGTGAAGGCTTAGAGAACTATATGCCTGGCTGTAGAATATCCATGGTACCTGTATAAAGCATTACATAGCACCTGCAGGGAAACTTCTTGGGAAAATCTTGACTGGGGCAATATTAACATTTCAGTGGGACTAAGTGAGGTCCTGGGAGAAGCAAACCTGAATATATTGACCTTAACTGTTATCCATTAATGAGGGCTGGTCAGGGCTGAAAAGATATAAAAGAGTAGCCTGATTTCCTTGCTCACTCTTCCCTACCTGCTCTCTGCCTCTGCTCTGCTCTCTTTTCTTCCCCTGACTGCATACTCTCTGCCTCTGCTCTCCTTCTCTTGCTTCTCTACCCTATTGGGCCTCAGCACATGGTAGTGGCTATCTTGGCCAAGGATCCTAAACCTACACATGTCCAGGGCCCAGTCAGGAACTTACAGTCTGGGGTTTTCGATTGTGAATTGTGTACCAGAACAAGTGTGAGAAAAGTCTTTTGAAACTGCTGGATTCTCAAGTCCTTCTCTGTCCATCAGCCGCTGATTCCTGGGGAAAAGGGGATCCCTGTTCCTGCTCCCTGGTTTTGTTGGGGGGACCCAGCATTCTCTGGCAAGTATAGGTCCCACTGAGATTCCTGTCCAGCTCCCTGATTATGTAGGGGAATCCAGCATTCTCTGACATTAAACAATGAATTGAGGTGCAGGGACTTTAATTTAGTAGAAGGGCTATAATACGTGCTTGACTGAAGACATCTGGGTGATGCCTGACAGTACCGACACCCCCAAACACTGCTGGGAGCAGTGCCACCAAGCATGGCCTAAAAACAAACAAAATATTAGATTTTTAAATCCCTCACTGATTTAAAAACATAACAATCTATATAGTGTACCTATATTTTAAAGTACCTATTTACAGATGCCCAATGACTCTGACATAATTATGTTGCTTACCCCAGAAAAAATAATCTTATGGAAAGTCCATCCCAAGTGTAGTTGCCAAGAAGTGAGATAGGGAATTAACTATGTGACCTTCCAAAGGCCAATGGTGAAGGTCAAGCTGAATATCAGAATGTGGTCAAATACCAAGACCAAATAACTTAGCTAAACTTTAGTATGTCTCTTACCTCCTTTTTTCCCCTTCAGAATAACACAATCAAATGGTAAGTAGATGGTTAAAGTGACATGGGGCAGAGTTGCTACTTGCTCTCTCTGTGTCCAGCCGCTCCCGAGGTGCTCAGGAGGGATGGGGGGTTCTAGCTCTGGCCTGCCACCCCCAGCAGAGCCTTGCAACAAGCCAGATGACCCCCACTCCATGAGGGCCTCCATTTTCCACATCCGGACTTCCCTCTCGTCAGAACTCCACCCAGCAGACCAGCCTATCACAGCGGCTCGCAGGGCCGCAAGCAGCCGCGCAGTTCATCAATAAATGCTGGACTTAGAGATGACTACAAGAGTATGCTACCTGCACGGCAGAGCCTGGCAAGCTACCCATGTTGTATTTGATACACCAAATACCAGTAACAATTATAGACCTCATTCCGGAATGGATTGAGGCTCTTTATGTTCCTGGAGCAAGTAGATGCCCTTGGGCTCTACCAGCATGAGACAGGACATATGGAGATGTTACTGGGGCCTCTCGAGCAAATTGATGATGAACGGGAAGACAGTGATACAGTGAAAGTGACAAACAGGAATGAAAACTCCATAAATGTAGTGTTAACCAAAATTGCTCGAGGTGGGCCCAAGAGATAGTTCAGGGGGCTGGAGCACATGCTTTGCATGGAGGAGGCTTGTTCACCCATGGTTCCCCCAAGCATTAGTCCCTGAGCACTCTCCAGGGGTAACCCTTCACTCACCACCAGGTGTGACCCGCATCGCCACCATGCCCAATTCCTAAAGGTAATTAATACTTGCACAAAAATTTCTATATATCAGTAAATGGAGGGCCGGAGGTTAGCCCGGGGGGTAGGGCCTGGGGGTTGGGCCCCGGCCCCCGCCCCCCCCCCCCCCGTGCCCCCCCGGGCCCGTCCCCCTCCCCCCCAAAAACCCCCGAGAAAATAAATGGGATAAAACCGAGGAAAAAAACCGAGAATAACCCCCGGCGGGGTAAGGAAAAAAAAAAAAAAAAAAACAAAAAAACTAAAGAGGAAAGGAAGGTCCATTGATAATATCAGTGGTATGGTGGAGATCAGTGCTAGGCTGAGTCAACAACTTGGGTTTGTAACTTGTGTGTGTCACTGAAAGTCACTTTTTAAGGGGTGGCAAGGTTATTCCAAGTCCTGTGTTCAGGGGTTGCAGTGCTGTGAGGATGGAGGGGATGTCCTGTGGTGGGAGTAGAATCTGGCCTTCTGCTTCCGCCACACACTCAGAGCATTGAGCTGTTTCTCCGGCCAGTTCGCCTAAGTCACTTCAACCCCACCTTCCACTGACTCAGAATCTCTGAGACAAGTAATCTCTCCATCAGCCCCAGTAGTCATCAAACTATCCAAAAGATCTTGTACCTCGCTCTTCAAACCCTCTCTTACAGCCTTCCCTCTCAAAGCAAAAGCCCAAGTCCCAAGTGACCTTTGACCCTGAGGTCATTTCCACCTCTTCCCTCTCTCTCCATAAGCTCAGCCACACTGCTCTCCTAGGGCTTTTCTCACCACCTTGTTCCTGCATGAGGGCAGTTGTCCTCATTGTTTCCACTTCGGAACCCTCTTCCTAGTTACAAGAGTGCACAGGACTCAGGCTTCCTGTGGGCCTCCACTAGAGTGTGACCTCTGAATCAGGCCTTCAAGGGGAAATCCCTGTCAGAGGGACCCCTGAACACAGAGCCAGCCCTGAGTTCCACTGAGAATGGGCTCAAAATAAACAAACAAAAGAGTCCAAAAATATTTTTGTTTGGGGCCAGAGTGATAGCACAGCGGGTAGGGCGTTTGCCTTGTACATAGTTGACCGGGTTTGATCCCCAGCATCCCATACGGTCCCCCCTGCACCTCAAAAGTAATTCCTGAGCAAAGAGCCGAAGTAACCCCGAGCATCTCCAGGTGTGACCCAAAAAGTAAAAAAAAAAAAAAAAAAAAAAAGTTTTGTTTTTGTTTTGGAGTCTTATGCAGCAATGCTCAGAGGTTACTCTTGTTTCTGCTCTCAGGAATCACTCCTGGCAGTGCTCAGAGGACCATATGGAATGCCAAGGATCTAACCCAGGTTGGCCTTGTGCAGGGCAAACACCCTACCCAGCTTACTGTCATTCCAGGCCCCCCTTTGTTTTAAATAATACAAATGTCATCCCTACATAAATTCCTTTTCCGGACCTAGCCCTTTTCTTTACAGCACTTATTTGCATCTGAAACGCTGTGTATTGGTTTTTGTACTTGTTAGATTGGACCTGCCCAACAATTAATAAATCAGTCATTCAAAGTAGAACAAAATACTATATATTTATTTGTTTTCTTTGTTTTGTCCACAGCTTGGGAGAATGGCTGCTTGCAGCAAGCCTATTTATTGTTGCTGGTCCACATTGGACACTGTGCATGTGCTTTCCTCAGCCTGAACTCGGGGGTGCTGGCTCTCTGCCTGCTCCAAATGTGTTCTCTGCCTTCCTACTCCCCGACTTTGCTCCTGCAGCTCTCCCTACTTAGCCCTTACTTAGTGTGCCCTTCCGGTCTTACGGCTAGTTTCCTCTATTTCCGGGATGAGAAGGATCCTCCTGGAAATGTCTCTAGCTTGTTGTATCACATCCTGCCTTAAATTGTTTGTGTACTATGTATAATTATTTATGCAATTATTTCCTCTCTCAGAGTGGACACTCCTTGAGAACAATGTTACTCAATGTTGTTTACTGAGAGAACAAATGAGCTTGATTTTGGAACTGACTCAGACCGTCCTCAGAAGAAGGAAGAGAGATAATGAAATAGTAGATTGATATGGCACATTCCCTGAAACTATGGGCTGCATGGAGGTAAAATTAAAGCAGAAGATGGTAAGAGCCAAAAGATGGTCTGTGGGCACTGAAGAAAAGAAAAACCACCCAAGTTAAGGGAACTGCTAGCAGGCAGCTATAGACATACACTGGTTTGAATTCCAGCACCGACACATGTCCCCTGAGCACAGAGCCAGCAGTGTTCTCTGAGCCATGACAGGAGCCCAAAATCCGAATAAACAAATAATGGTTTGTGGATGATAAGATTAAGCACAAAAAGATCAGCCATAATAAACTGCCTTGTGAATCTGTTAATTTAGGTAAGACTGGATTAAAAAAAGAACAAGTATGTGGGCCAGACAGATGAGTCAACAGACCAGAGTACATACATGCTTTGCATACAGAAATCCCAGATTCAACCTCCTGTAGCACAAGGTCCCCAAGCACTCCGAGGAGTGAACCCTGAGCACCAAACCAAGAATGGCCTCCGAGCACCAATGGATGTGGCTCAGAAAACAAAAACAGAAGGGGGGGCGGGCGGGGCTGGGGAGGGCTGTGAGATAGCACAATGGGCAAGACATTTGCCTTGCACAAGGCTGACCTGGGTTTGATTTTCTGAACCCCATGTGATCTTTCAAGTTCTGCCAGGGTGATCCCTGAGCACAGAGTCAGGAGTAAGCTGTGAGCACTGCTATGTGTGACCCAGAAATAAAAATAAAACGAAACAAAACATGAGAATAGTACATAAATGGAGTTTGAAACCAGATAAAAAGTTAGATACGGCTTTCATTTTTATGGCGGGGAAGTCTTCAGGGCAACTCAATTATAAACAGGAAACAGGGTCTCTGATTTGTTTCAATATCCTTCAGGCTGAGATATTTTTTGTAAACTGCTCCAAATCACGATTTTATTTTCACCACAGATAATAAAAGTAGAGGTCAGAGAGTTAGTCAAAGGGCTAAGCACATGCTTTGCAGGCAGAAGACCTGGATTCCATCTGTGGCCCCTACGAGACCCCTGAGCACTATCGTGCACTCTGTGCAGTCAGGAGCAGCCCCAAGCAGTGCTGGGTGTGGTCCCAAAACAAAAACCAAGACAAGGTAGTGAAACAGTCTCTGACACATCCCCGCCTGCTGGAAGTGCTAAATAATCTAAGTGTGATAGTCATCTTCAACTCTGCTTTGAAAACCTTTGTCAGCTATCTAGATCGTTCAAGTCAGTGACTCATATCCTTAAAAGAGCTTCTCTCTGGGAAGTCCATTCTGAAACAGTTTATGCCAACGCCATCCTGAGAGCCCTATATTTTGGTGTCAGGAATGGATGAGACTGGGTCTGTGAATGCCTAGTTCTTGTTCCACCTGGGTATGGGACGATGTTTCCCTGGGACTTCCTCCAACTTTACTGATCAAGACATTTATAAGCCGCCTTAGTGGGAACAAAACAATTTGTAGTTAAATATCTAACACCAGCAGAACTAACGGCTCTGAAAAAAAGATCCCTGCTTCAAAGAGTGCATTCATAGTAGCCTAATAAAAGACATGCTCTCTCCCGCTTTTCTCAGAGTGGAGTACATACCTGGAGAACTCAGGGTTCCATGAGGTGCTGGGCATCAAACCCAGGGTTTCCCGCATGAGTTACAGTCCTTGGAGCCATCTCTATGACTGCCCACCTCACACACTTTTCTAATGTTCTTTGGTTAGAGGGAATCTCCCAAGCAGAGCTCAGGGCCCTGAGAGCTCTCCCAGGAATTCCTAAGTGAGGGGGCCGAATAGTACAGCGAGGAGGGTGTTTGCCTTGCATGCAGCCGACGTGGGTTCAATCCTGGCATCCCGAATGGTACTTCGGAGTGCTGTGAGGAGTAATTGCTGAGCATAGTACCAGAAGCAATCTCTGAGCATTTGCAGGTGTGACCCAAACACACACACACACACACACACACACACACACACACTTCTCCATGATTCTCAGCTTCATGGTGAGGCCCTGAAGGTTCATTCTGCAAGGTTGGCTCTACGGGCCATACAGTGCCAAGGGTGGTAACTGGAGCCTCTGCATGTGCACAGGTGTTCTAGCCCATGCCATGTTTTAAATGTTTGTACATAAGATCAAGGGGCCAGAGACACAGCACAGAGATTAAAGCACTTACCTTGCATGCAATTGACCCTGGCACCCATATAGTTCCCTGAGCATTACCAGGAGTGGCCACTGAGCACAGAGGCAGGAGTAAGCCCTGAGTACAGATAGGTAAGACTCAAAACAGAGATGGAAGCAAAGAAGGAAGGAAGGAAGGAAGGAAGGAAGGAAGGAAGGAAGGAAGGAAGGAAGGAGGAGGGAGGGAGGAGGGAGGGAGGGAGGAGGAGGGAGGAGGGGGGGAGGGAGGAGAGGAGAGGAAGGGAGGAAGGGACGGAGGAGGAGGGGAAGGAAGAAGGAGGGAGGAGGAA
The DNA here is from genome assembly GCA_021461705.1 of Cryptotis parvus. Classification (NCBI taxonomy): domain Eukaryota; kingdom Metazoa; phylum Chordata; class Mammalia; order Eulipotyphla; family Soricidae; genus Cryptotis; species Cryptotis parvus. Next base: position 11,272 of record JAJIBD010002833.1, read on the forward strand.
GAGGAAGGAAGGAAGGGAAGGAAGGAGGAGGGAGGGAGGAGAGGAGGAGGAGAGGAGAGGAGGGAGGGAGGAGAGGAAGGAGAGGAAGGAAGGAAGGAGGAAGGAAGGAAGGGAGGGGAGGAAGAAGGAAGGAGGGAGGAGGAAGGAGGGAAAGGAAGGAAGGAAGGAAAGGAAGGAAGAAGGAAGGAAGGAAGGGAGGGGGAGGGAGGAGAAGGAAGGAAGAGGAGGGGAGGAAGGAAGGAAGGAAGGAAGGAAGGAAGGAAGGAAGGGAGGAGGGGAAGGAAGGAAGGAAGAGGAAGGAAGGAAGGAAGGAAGGAAGGAAGAAGGGAGGGAGGAAGGAGGAAAGGAAGGAAGGGGAGGAAGGAGGGAGTGCACATCAATATGAGTAGAATAAAAGAGAAATAAACTCACCTACCAAATCATCTTTCTAATATGAAGGATTTGTGTCACCTGAGGTAAACAGAAGCAAACCTTCTGCTATGGAGCTTCACCCACTCTAGACATAAGGTAGGAAGTTATCATCAGCCCCGTTTGGAGGCTGTGCCGAGAGATCTGGGAGCTTGTGAGGAGCCTGTAAGGGCAGACTGGGGAGAGGGATCAGAGAGACCCAGAATTCTCTGTGTTCCTCCCTTGGCCTGACACAGGACTATCACTGACCCCAGAATGCAACAGCTTCTCCATGGCATCAGATTCGTTAAGAAAATAAATCTGGAAACTTCATGCTGGCAATATATATCCAAACTCCATTCCAAACTGCTTGGGTCCTGTGTCACCACAGTTGGTAGGAAATATTCGAGCAAAACTGTCATACAGTTGTCTCCTGAAAAAATGTCAGGTTACAGGCACTATCCTAACAGACTAAAAAATAATAATAATACCCGTATAGAAAAGGACAGTATCACATGATAACAAACCTTTGACTCTGAATTATGAAACTAGGACTAGCAAATCAGAGGGAGAGTGAAGAGGAACATGAAGAAAGCCAGTAAAAGAGCCAGCGGACAGGGTGGACGGTCTGGGGCACTTCCGGTAGGTGAGGGGTGACTGATGTGTACAGCAGAACCATAACATTAACACTAGTTTGAACGTGTGACTTGAGCTATAATCATGAAATTCCTAAATTTGTTTGCTTTGGGGGCTACACCCAGAAGCGCTCAGGGCTTACTCTTGGCTCTGTGTCCAGGGATCCCTCCTGAGGGGCACAAGTGATCCCCAACTATAATAAAATACCCTAAATCTGTGTCAAAGATAGAGTAGACACCAGCACTCCTGTGCAGTGATTTCATTCCTTAAAACCCACCAGTATGAAAAGTCAGTGTAGGAAAGGAAAAACTGTCTTCTATCTTCAAGGCTGCTTTTGTTTTTGTTTTGGGCTATATTTGGCGGTTCTCAGTGCTTACTCCTGGCTCAGAGCTTAGGGATCACTCCTGCTGGGCTCTGAGGACAATATTGGGTACGGGACTGAATTTGGGTCAGCTCGCTTGCAAATACCCTGCCCACTTTACTATCCTCCTGCTCCCCTTCCAGGCTCTTTTGACTGATCTAATAATGAAATTGATATCAGACAGATTCCTAGAAAAAAAATTCTTACATTAATGACATACATATGGAATCCAAGGAGCTCAAAGACAGAGAACTCAGGGTCATTTGGGTCCACCAGAGTGCCTAAGTCATCCTGAGCATAGAGCTGGGGCCTGGAGCTTCAAAGCAGAGGAAGATAAAGAAGAGCAGACATTTGGTAATCAAATGTTTGCCAGTCACACAGATAGGAGATTGGTCATTAAGATAAAAAAAAAAGCTGGGGCCCCAGAGAGAGCGCAACAGGCTGAACCACACTCTGTATGTTTAGTTTGCAGGCCATCTAGTTCAGATCCCAGCCCTGGGTGATCCCTATTCCTGTCCCCACCCCGGTGGAGCCCCATGTCCCCTCGAGGTGAGCACCACTGGATGTGGCCCCAAAGAAAAAGATTGGAAAGTTGTCTTTTGCCCTCCACACCCATCCCACTTAGTAGTAGGGTGAGGGCAAAAGCCGTGAGCTCTGTCCTGGGATGTCCCCACATGTGAGCCTCATTCTGTCTTTTTTAATTATTTTTTTATTTTCGGATCACACTGGCGATGCTCAGGGTTGACTCCTGGCTCTGAACTTGGGGATCACTCCTGGTGGTGCTTGGAGGACCATATGGGATGCTGGGGATAGAATCCAAGTTGACTGCATGCAAGGCAAAACGCTGTGCTATCACTCTGGTCCCTCACACTATCATTTGTAAACCCCACAATCAAGCACGTGTGATTTCCCAGTCAGCACAACAGCCACAACAAAGGGAAGGGGTGATAGAGGTAGAGAAATAGGGTGCTAGAGATAGAGTAGTGATAGAGAAAGAGTATTTGTTTTTGTTTTAATTGGGGAGGATTGCTGTGTTTTGCAAGATGGCTCTGGGGATAACGTGGTGCTAGAAATCGAATCCAGGATGTGCACATGCAAAACACAACCTCCCACTCCTTGACATGTCCCCAGTCCTCCCAGGGAAGAACATTTAGAAAGATATTATTTTCTGGTCAACAGAGTATAGGAGTTGAAGCATTTGGCTCTCTTGTGGCTACCCTTGGTTTGACCTCCGGTACCCTGATCCCCAGGAATGTTTCCTAACCACAGAGCCAGGAGTAACTTTTGAACACTGCAGGATGAGACCACCCCTATCCCAATTATCTTTTGGGATAATATCTCTTCATGGCCAGATTCCGCATTTCAATTCTTTATTAAATTTTTCTTTTAATATTTTAAAATACAATCATTTTTGCTTACAATTGAAATTATGGGAATTCAAAATTAGCATCTTTGCCTCTGAATTTTTTAGACACTAAAACTGGTTTCAGTCTTCACTTGTATCACTTGTCTTCCCGTTGATCATCGATTTGCTCGGGCAGGCACCAGTAACATCTCCATAAATACTGTCACTTGCTAGTGTAACCCAAGGGCATCTGCTCACTCCTGGAACATAAAGAGCCTCAAACCATTCCATCAGATCATGGGGATAAGGTCTGTAATTGTGTTGGTATTTGGCATTTCAATTATGACATGGTTAGTTTGCCAGGCTTTGCCATGTGGGTGGGATACTCTTGTAGTCACCTCTAATCTCGGGCATTTATTGATGAACGGGTTTGTGATCAGATCTTCTGCTGGGTGGAGCTCTGATAAGTCTGGAGTCCGGATGTGGAAAATGGTGGCCCTCATGGTGTGGGGGTTCCTCTGGTTTCAGTCTTAGTTTCCCACATTGTTCGGTTGTTCTTTGCTCAAACAAACCTTTAGATATGAGGGAAGGGGGCAGGGGGTGGAATCTAGCTACGCTTGGGGCTTACTTCTGGCTCTGTGCTCAGGAATCACTCATGGCAGGGCTGGCTCTGTGCTCAGGAATCACTCATGGCAGGGCTCTGGGGACCATCTGGGGCACCTGTATCTACCCACAGTATTGACTCTTCTTCCCCTCAATGAACACTTACGAGCTGGCTGTCATCTAGCTTCATATGAATTCTCCTGCCCATGATTTCACTGGGGAAGACCCAGTCCTCCAGGATGACGCCATGGACACCTGACAGGGTGAGGGTTCTAGGATGCTTTTGCATATTTTTTGGTATGGCTTCTTAAGCAAAATTCTCCATTGAGCAATAACGACAACATACGTCTCACTGAATGTTTTTCTTCAATTTGTGTAGTAGTCGGACTTGGATTTTCTGGAAAGACTAGACGAGGAATAGAAAGATTAGAATAGCTCTCAGACCACCACCAGCTTCCATTTCCTTGGCTGCTATAACTTTTAGGTCTCTCAGCTGGGCCTTGATAGCCATTAGCTCAAAATAATTCAAATTCCAAAGTGGCATATTTGACTTGGCCTGTTCAGAAACCCTTCAGTCAAAACAAAACACACCATTAAGGCTCTGTTTCTCTCTTAGGTGTTAGTAAAATCCCAGCCTTTTCACCAGACCTTGCAGAATCTGAGCTAGCCAAATTCTGGTGTGTCACTATCCCAGAATGCTTCCTAGCTGACTGACCCGCCTCGTTTCTTCAGACCAGCCATTCATTCACCTGCTAGTGGACTGTGGTCTCTCTGGATTCAGCTATGCTGAAGCCATACAGGTTACATTTCACAGGCTTTGAATTGGTCAGGACCACTGAAAGACAAATATTAGGAGCAGCAGCCCCTGACCATCAATTATAATAATCTAGGGGGCTGGAGAGATGGACAAACTAGACATGCCCGACATGTTGTAAATCCAAATTAGAGCAACCCAAACCAAAGTCACAACGAAAGGAGTAATTGGGAGCTGGAGAGATAGTATAGTGGGTAAGTACGCGGCCAAATTGGGCTCCATTACTCGTTCTCATTTGGTCCCCTGAGTTTTTCAGGAGCGCTGCTGCCTGAGAGCAGAGCCAGGAGTAAACCCTGAGTATCTTCAGGTATGGCAAAAATAAGAAGGAGCAAGGAGGAGGAGAATGAGGAGGAGGATGAAGAGGAGGAGGAGGAGGAGGAAGAAGAGGAGGAGGAGGAAGAGGAGGAGGAGGGAAGAGGAGGAGGAGGAGAGGAGGAGGAGGAGGAGGAGGAGGAAGAGGAGGAGGAAGAGGAAGAGGAGGAGGAGGAGGAAGAGGACGAAGAGGAGGAGGAGGAGGAGGAAGAAGAGGAAGAGGAGGAAGAGGAGGAGGAGGAGGAAGAGGGAGGAAGAGAAAGAGGAGGAGGAGAATGAGGAGGAGGAGGAAGAGAGGAGGAGGAGAGGAAGAGGAGGAGGAGAGGAAGAGGAGGAGGAAGAGGAGGAGGAGGAGAATGAGGAGGAGGAGGAGGAGGGAGGAGGAGGAGGAAGAGGAGGCGGCTGGACTAGAATGTGAACCCCGCACACAAAGGAGTGTGGAGGTAAGGATGCCAGTCTTTCCTGATGGTGAGATTAAGGCAGGAGACACTAAACACTTTGCTGGGGACTCAGGCCCATTCATTCCTGCATTTGGCAAGACAAAAGGCAGTGTCTCCTGGCATGGGACCCGTGCCCTGATCACTCTGTCTCTGTCTTGTTCCGGGAGCCAAGCCCTGGGTAGATGTCGCCAAGGAATGTTCAGATTAGGAAAAAAGAGAAACTGAAGAATTCAGGTTCCAGGGGGAAAGGTTCTTGTGAAAGCTTCACACACAGGACAGGGAAATGGTTTTGGGGTGCCCCAATCACCTGGAAACAGAATGGGCGGGCCTAGAGGAAAGCTCTGAGAGCGAATCCTGTAGCTTGCCTCCAGGGCCTGAGGCCAGATCAGCCTGCTCATGGGCCCAGTGCCATCAGAGGTACAACCAGTGTACCACCTCTGGGCATTGCAACAGCAACACAAAAGGAGAGAGGGAGTGGTTGTTTGCACACAGGCACACACACACACACACACACACACACACACACACACACACACAGCAGCTTTAGCATTGAGGTTGCTCCAGAGACTCCCGCACAGAGAAAGGAAAATCTATCATCTCTTTGTTTTATTTTTTTTGTGTGTGTCACATTAGCGATGCTTAGGTTACCCCCCCCCACACACACACACCAGCATCATCTCTTTTTTTTTGATGATTAACATTCAACAAATTTTATTAAAGTACCATGATTTGCAAAGTTATTTGTAGTTGAGATTTAGACATGCGGTATCACCCGCACAGATTCTGCCACCAGCATCATCTCTTTTTCAGGCAATAAATTCTGTTTGTGAGGGGTGGGGGAGAGAACTATTATCTACATAAGGAAACAAAGGCAAGAGAGAAGGAAAAAAAGAGCAAAGACAACGGTGGAAGCCCTGGGGTTTCTCCACAGCCCCCTCGCTGTCCCCCTGGCAGATCCAGCCCCACAGGCATCAAGAATGGGGCGTCAGGCTGGGCGCTCTGAGTCTATATGTAAACCCCTTTCCACCCCTGCCCACCACCAAGCTCCCATCTCTGCTTTAGGAGGGGAGGGGTTGGGCCACACCCAGCAGTGCTCAGGAGCTGCTCCTAACTCTGTGCTGGGGTTAGGGGTTCGTCCCTCTTGTGTTGGGGGACCATGCAGTTCTAGGCATCAAGCTGAGGTCAGCTGCAGGCCAGCTAATGGCCTGCACCCCTGCCCACTATTTGGTCTAAGTTCCCTTTTCTTTCTTTCCTGTTCTCTCTCCCTTTTCATTTGTCTCTTCACTTACCTTTCCTTTGCTTTCTTTGCTTTTTCTGGGGGTGGGAGGGTGTCAATAATTCCTGACTCTGAACTCAGGAATTATTCTTGGAGGTGCCCGGGAACCATATGGGATGCGGGGATTGCACATGCAAAAGCAAATGCCCCTACCCAAATGCTGCATTATTGCTTCTGCCGCTCCACTTACCTTTTCACCCTGTGGTTGCTTTTTGCTCTTTGCAGGGAAGCAGCCACTCTTTACAACATTGTTTAATACTGGCAAACCAGTGGAGAACACTTTTAAGACCAATGCATTCAGTGTTCCAATTCTGACGGAAGTGAGGCCTGGTGGGTCAGCCATGGATGGCATTTCTAAAAGAGTAGTTCTGTCCTCAGGCTTGGCCCTCTCCACCCAGTGCCCTGCAGCCGCCTTTGAGCTGTCTCCTGGAACATCTTGCAACTTTTACTGCTGGCAGGGACAGATGTTTTCGTGGTGCTCTGGGAATCCATGACTCAGTGCTGTTACTCTAATTCCTTCTGAGATCTAGCTTGGTGGGGATTGGATTTTTGTTTTGTTTTTCCCTCTGTGTTCTTCAAATTGTCAGTATGATTAATGAACTCAGTTCCAAAGCATGAAGGTATTTCGTTCACTGCCAGGGGAGTGTATGTTCGGAAGGAAAGATGCGGTGAAGGAGCACAGTGCATGCTGTTATAGAGAAAGTTGGACAACAGGAGTTGCTAAAACTCACACATGCTGTCAATAAAAGTGTGAGATCATTCATTCAATGCATATTGAAATATACCAGGAAAAATAAATACTATAAAGTGTGGTAAAGGGGTAAAAAATGTAGAAAGAGGCCGGAGAAATAGTACAGTGGATAAGGTGCCGGCCTTGCATGCGGGCAGTCCCAGGTTCAATCCCTGGCACACCATATGGACTCCCAAACTCTCCTGGGTGATCCCTGAGCACAGAGACAGGAGCCATTCCTGAGCACTGCTTGATGTGGCCCTTTTCCCCCAGAAAAACTTACTTCTGGCTCTGTACTCAGGAGTTACTCCTGGCGTTACTCAGGGGACCATATAGGATACAGGGGATTGAACCCAGGTTGGCTACATGCAAGGCTATCGCTGTGCTATCATTTCGGCCCTCCCAGTAAAACCTTTAAGAAGAAAAAAATCTAGGAAAGGAGTTGGGGGGTGTGGCTGCTGTGACAGAACTCATTCCTTGCATATGTGAAGCCCTGAGGCTGATCCCCAATACCCCAAGCACTGCCAGACATAGCCCTGTAACCCCTGGGCATTCGGTAGTGGCCC
>JAJIBD010002834.1:0-137876 GCA_021461705.1 Cryptotis parvus
TCCTCCTTAAAGGTTTGGTAGAATTCGCCAGTGAACCCATCTGGACCTGGGCTTTTGTGTTTGGGCAGTCTTTTAATTACTGTTCCAATTTCCCTGATGGTGATAGGCTTATTCAGGTATTGGAGGTCTTCTTGTTTCAATTGTGGGAGGTTATAGGACTCAGGAATTTATCCATTTCTTCTAGGTTCTCATGTTTTGTGGCATAGCAGGTTCTCAAAATAACCTCTGATGATCTCTTGTATTTCTGTTTTTCTGTTGTGATGTCACCATTTTCATTTCTGATTCTGTTTATTTGGGTTCTCTCTTTCCCTGTCCTTACAAGTCTTGCCAGTGGCTTGTCGATCTTGATTAATTTTCAAAAAACCAGCTCTTGGCTCTCATTAATCTTTCGGATTGTTTTTTTGGTTTCCAGGTCGTTGATTTCCTCCCCTAAGTTTCACTATTTCCTTCCTTCTGCCTTGGGCTTCCCTTGTTGGTCTTTTTTCTAATATTTTCAGCTGTGAGGTCAGGTTATTTATATGGGCCCTTTTCTTCTTTTCTGATGAATGCTTGCAGAGCTATGAACTTTCCTCTTAACATAGCTTTTGCTGTGTCCCACTAGTTCTGATAGTTGGTATCTTCATTGTCATTTGTTTCTAAGAATCTTTTGATTTCTTGTTTGATTTCTTCTATGACCCATTTGTTGTTCAGCAGTGAGCTGTTTAGTTTCCAGGTGTTTGTTTGAGCTCCCTGCTTCTGTGTATGGTTCACTACTATTTTCAGTGCATCGTGATCTGAAAAGATAGTCAACACAATTTCAATCTTTTTTATTTTGTTGAGGTATGCTTTGTGGCTCAGTATATGGCCTATCTTGGAGAACGTTCCCATGTGCACTGGAAAAAAAAGTGTATTCAGCTTTTTTGGGATGAAAAGCCCTGTATATATCAACCAGCTCTCTTTCTTCTATTTCTTCCTTCAGGTTCAGTATTTCCCTGGTGAGTTTCAGCCTCGTCGATCTATCCATAGTCGATAAGGCAGTGTTGAAGTCTCCAACTATTATTGTGCTACTGTTAATGTCTTCTTTGAGGTCTATTAATAGTCGTTTTAAGTATTTTGCTGGCCCCTCGCTTGGCGCATATATGATTAGCAGTGTGATTTCTTCCTGGTATACATACCCTTAATTATTAAGAAATGGCCTTCATTGTCCCTTTTGACCTTTTTCAGCCTGGAAATCTATATTGTCAGATACTAGTATGGCCACACCCCCTTTTGGAGGGGTTGTTTGCGTGGAGAATGGTCTTCCAGCCTTTGACTTTGGGTATGTGTTTGCTCTGGTTATTCAGATGTGTTTCTTATAGGCAGCAGAATGTTGGATTCCGTTTTTTAATCCATTTTGCCACCCTGTGTCTCTTAATTGGTGCATTTAGACCGTTGACGTTGAGAGAGATTATTGTCATTGGATTTTGTGCCATCTTTCTGTTTAACCTTCTTGTGGTTTTGGGTTGTCTTATTTTACAATAGATCCTTCAATCCCTTCTTTTAGAGTTGGTTTTGAGTCTATGAATTTCCTAAGTTGTTGTTTATCCATGAAGTTGTGTATCTTTCCCTTCGCATCTGAAAGTAAGTCTAGCTGGGTAAAGAATTCTTGGTGAGGCCTGAAGTTCAATGAGTCTTTTCACAATATCCCACCATTGTTTTCGGGCTTGGAGTGTTTCATCTGAGAAATCTGCTGTAAATCTCAGGGATGCTCCTTTGTATGTGATTTCCTTCTTTGATCTTGATGCTTTCAGTATTCTATCTCTGTCTATCGTTTCGCCATTTTAATAAGGATGTGTCTTGGAGTATTCTTATTGGGGTTTCTTTTAGCTGGTATCCCTTCGGACCTCCTGTATCTGGGAGCATGTTTCTTCAGTTTGGGAAACTTGTCAGCGATGATGGCTTTGACAGTTTCTTCTTCATCAGGGTTTTCTCCTTGCCCTTCTGGCACCCCAATGATGCATATGCTGTTCCTTTTTGGCTTCATCCCGATTTTCTCTAGTAGTCTGTTCGTTGATTGTGAGTCTTTTTTCCATCTTCTGGTGTTGTCTACAGAATCTCTGAACCCTCGTCTTCGAGATAACTACTTCTTTCTTCCGTAGCTGTTACTCTGCTTTGGAGCCCTTCTCCTGTGTTTTTCAGTTCACTTACCTCATTTTTAATATCTGTCATTTCTGCTTGTACTTTGGTCTGGAATTTACTCAATTCTGCTCTCATTTCCTCCTGTACTTTACTGAGTTTGTATTCCATTGTTTCTTTTATTTCCTTGTACATCTTTAACAGTTGGTTACGAAATTCCTTTTCAGAGAGGTTATATAGCTCATCGTTATTGCTGGACTCATCGGTATTAATAACTTCAATTGTAGAACTTGAGGGACTTTTTGCGCTGCTTTTACCATAATGACTATCGTAGGTTGAAAATGAGTGTTCTGGGTGACTAGTCAGTAAAGTTAGTTGTGCCTGAATTACTTTACAGCTAGGAACGAATAGCAAAGAGTGTGGGGACAAATGCTCAGTGTTATGTCAGGTAGATAGAATATAATTCGCGTGGACACTAGCGCCTGCGCGGGTTTTGAATTTTGGGGTGTCTGTGGGGTGGTTCCGTGTCAGGGGGTCAGGGTGGAGGTCTTGCAGTGGGAGTTCCTGCGCAGATGGGTGGGGGGGGTCGATCCCTCCTCAAAGCTGGAGCCTTTTCTCCTGGAACCCAGTGGTCAGTGGCTGCCGCTGCGGGAACGCACCTGGTGGGAAGAGCGTGGGGAGATCTGCTGGGCGTCGGGGCTGGATGGCATCAGGAGGGAGTTCCTGCGCAGATGGGTGGGGGTCGATCCCTCTCCTCAAAGCTGGAGCCTTTTCTCCTGGAACCCAGTGGTCAGGGGCTGCCGCCCGGGAACGCACCTCAGAAATGGATTTTGTCTTAAATCTTGCCTTAAATTTTAATTCCTGGGGCTAATGTCATACTCCTGCTCAAGTTGCTATGTATCTGTTTTAGCCTCTATATTTAAAAACATATGAAATAATACCACCTAACTCAATTGTTTGATCAAAAGTATTAACTTAGTTCACATGACTAAATTGGCCTAAAGTAATGTTACTCCTAGGGAAGCAATGTGTAAGCACTAATATTATTATTGAAATGGATAGGGAGATATGACATAAGTGAAGTGGAAGAAAGACTAACTCATGAAAAAAATAAATTAAGTATAAATAAGAAAGTGTTACAATTGATTGAGGAATATTTTCAATTAGGAATTGATTGTGATGTTAGAAATTGGGGAAGACTTATGTTCAATAATAAATGAAGACTTATGATTCAATAATAAATTATTGTAATAATAAATTACAATAATTTGTTATTGTAACTAATTTTATCTATTTACAATAATTATATTTTATAGTAGGTAAAATAATTTGAAGAAATAAGTAACCTTAATAATAAGGGTTGTAGAATTGAGGATATTGAAAATCTTTCCATAAATATTGTTGAAAAAGGGGGTTGGTTCTAAATAGAATTATAGAAGAGGATAATAAATAGATTCAGTTACAGGTATAGAAACATAATTTGTTCTTAATCTTAATGATAGTATATACTTTGATAATATAAATGAACAAAATAGGTAAACTATTACAAAACATTTTTTAGAATGTCCTGTGATTTTGGTTGACTAAACATCATTTATTCCCCAGTTAATAATTAGTCTCAGTCAGTCAAAATGATTTCCTCATTTTTTTTGGTCAGAGCTTAGTTTATAGGTTTAATGAGTTTAATGATTTTTATTTATTTATTTATTTATATATTTATTTTGCTTTAATATTTATGAGAAAATAAAGCAAATATCCCAGAGAGTAATTAAATTTTGGGTGTCCTATTATGTGAACTTATGTATTTTCCTAATTTTAAATATATTTTGAAATCGCTATTTTGTGTTTGAGATAACTCAATCTGATATGCATTATGTATCAGAAATATTCTCCAGGTATTCTTAAAAATATGAAGAAAAAAATATCAAGAGGTTGCATATAAAATTATATTAATGTTTATTTCATTTAATTATATTAATTACTATATATTGTTAAGATATTTGGAAATTATGGTCTCCTCCTAAAACTGAAGGTCTTGTAAAGAGGTACCAGATTGAATATAACTATAAATTTTGAGTTCATAAGAATAATACAAAAACTAATTATACATATGGTATAATTTGGGGGACGTGTGGTTCTCTGGTCCTTAGTGCACAAGGTTTACTCTTACTGTGCTTTCAGACTGACCCAACTTCTAAAGATGCACATAGTTCATGCAAATTGGATATTTGAACATAAGTCTTTCAAATAAAAGAGTTTAAAACTCAGGAAATGTATCTGATAATAAGGGGAAACTGTATTTGCTTCTGTCTTATTTTTTAGCTTTGTTATCTAGTGGAAATTCACCAAATAAAGCATTTGATTGAACTATATTTTATTGAATCATTGCAGTTACTCTAGATTATGAATGGCTTACATATTATTGGAGAGAATTAACATTCTCCTCACTGAATTTTACATTTTTTTTATCTTTCTTGACTTGCAGGCAATCTTCCAAGCATACCTCATTACATTATTCTCAGAGTACATTAATCTTAACACTTTTAAAAATAAACACCTGTCAGATATCTCAAAGTGATTGTACCTGAAGAGACTATTCTAAAATAAAATGTTCTTTGAAAGGTTTCTCATTCCTTTTTATAATTAGTAGAAAGAAATTGCAAACATAAAACTAAATTCAGTTATTCAACATTAGTAAAATAGCCCAAAGATTTAATATCTATGACTTCTAGTTTCTTCTAGAATAAATGATAGAAACCATATGAACTATACTTGTCATATATTTTTAAAGTTAAATAATGCTTCCTTTTCTAAATGTTTACATGGACTAGAAATACACTAGTTTATTGAGAACACATTATAGTGTTACTCCTTTAGTAAACGAAAGGTGAAGTTTCACTCTGCACAGCTTTACTAGGTCAAAAAATAAAAAGAAATTCAGCATTAGATGCAATTTCTTCCAAAATCTTATGATGTGCTTACATTCTAGGAAATCAGTCAGGCTTGACAGAAATAAAATACCTTTAAATTGGAAATCCTTCAGTTTTCAAACTTTTCGTCTAGTTCCTATTTCCTTTTTACATTTTGAGGTCACTACTGTTCCACTCCAGTACACTCCTCTGAGTTTGTGTGAGCCATTCCCCATGAGCCCATTTCCCACTTGAGTGCTATCAAAAAGAAAGTGTTAATCTAACTATACTCAAAAAAATTCCATGATAGATAATACATGAATAGAGTCAGTTACATAAACTAACCAATGTTCAACCATTTCTGTCTTTAAAAACTCTTCAGATAATTCAAATTAATATCAAAATATCAAGTGTTTCTTCATATTAGAAGTTATTTAATATGATCAGTAATAGAAATTAAGATACTTCTTAAGCTATTTCTATGTCTCAGAAATTTTAATTTTCCTGAATTCAATATTATTTTTCTCTAATATTATTCCTTGGTTTGATACTTTTTGGGATCGAATTTAATCAGTTATTTTTAGGCCAACTGTATTATTGGATCAAAGAGTTAATATAAGATATGGGTTTACACATTTGTGGTAGAATCTAATGGAGTAAAAAAAAATTTTACAGGGTTTGCAATGTAGTTATTATATCAACATTAGTCTTCACTTGTATCACTTGTCTTCCCGTTGATCATTGATTTGCTCTAGTGGGCACCAGAAACATTCTCCATAAGTCCTGTCACATGCTAGTGTAGCCCAAGGGCATCTGCTTGCACCAGGAACATAAAGAGCCTCAAACCATTCTATCAGGTCATGGGAATGAGGTCTATAATTGTTACTTGTATTTGGCATATCTAATACGACATGGGTAGCTTGCCAGGCTCTGTTGTGTGGGTGGGATACCCCCAACTTGTTAGAGCTCCACCCAGCAGAAGAGCTGATCACAAACCTGGCTCGCCCGAGACCCACCCTGCCGCAGTCTTTTTCAAGTCCAGCCCAGTGCCTCACAAGAAGCCAGAGGAACCCCCCACACCAGGGGGCTGCCATTTTCCACATCCAGACTCCCCACTGGTCAGAGTTCCACCCAGCAGAAGAGAGCTGATCACTAGCCCAGCTCGCTTGGATGCAAAGTGGCCACACAGTTCATCAATAAATGCTCAAGATTATTAGTCTTACCATTTGGAAATATATTTGGTTAACATATAAGATATATATAAAAATGTTATTCTTTATGTATTTTGAAGTCTCTCAAATAATTAAAATAGATTATTTCTTTACAACTTATGTGAAATTTAAGTATTTCATTGATTTTTACATATCAAATTTTCTGGAATACATATAAACATACATCCATATTTTTATCATTTCATTACATTAAAGACAAACGCATGTGGTGTAATCAAACTGAATAGACTGAGTCATATAACTAAATAATTTTTGAGGAATATAAAACCACAAAATATGGGATTAAGAGAAATGTGGTAAGTTATTTTAGAAAGGTTTCTGTCGAGTGGGCAAATGATATGAGATGGATCCAGGGATCAGTTATGCAGGGAAGTTGACACTGGTGGTGGCTCACATGCTGCAATATTTATATCTAAAACTTTGAATAACTTTGTAAATGACAATTTTATATGTGACAGAGAATTGAATCTTCTTTTTTAGAGTTTTCCATCCTTCATAACTCTAAGAACATTTGTTTAATATTCCTAGTGAGAAAGTTCTAATAATCTCACTAGGAATATTCAACAAATATTGATGAAAGATGTTATAATATCTAATCATCTGATATTTCCTAAATAATTTATTTGTATTTTTGTAATTATCTGAAATATGAATGACTAATTGAGAAAACCAGAGAGATGTTTTTGATATTTGTATATGACAAATGGGCCTAAATTAAGGAATCAGCTTGTGTCATTTGTATCACTTGTCTTCCCATTGTTTACCAATTTGCTTGAGCGGGCGCCAATAAAATCTCCATTCCTTGGGAATGAGGTCCATTATTGTTACTGGTTTTGGCATATCAAACCCACCATTGGTAGCTTGCCAGGCTCTGCTGTGGCTCTGGGTTCATCCCAGGGGGCCCAGTCTTTTTCTATGTCAGACAATCAACCATCCAGGGCCACAGGGCAGAGCCCTGGATATAGTCAAGCCTGTCTCCTGTCTGCCACCTGCAAATGCAGTCAGGTACCACAGTCACACCTGTAACACCTTGAGAGGCAGAAGAAAGAAGCAATGAATTTAATTGTATGTTGTTCAGTTATATAGTGGTAAATAGGAAATAAAAAAGGTGCCTGTCTCCTGTAGTCACCATCATCATATATGCCCTACAAATAGTTGATTTAGCTGTAAATTATATTCAGATGAATGATTTTTATCATATAAGTATGAAATTACGTTAATTACGTTAGAAATTGTAATACTGTGTTTTAAACTTTCAATGATTCTGTTCTTTAGGAGCCAAAGCACTAACTAGCTCATTAGTAATATTTTGTTTTTTGATGCCAGGAGTGATATATGTATTCAGTTCTCAGTGTCAAAGAACTCTCAAAGCTATTTGTCACACATTATCTAGTGGAGGTTGCCTGAGGAAAAGTGAGTCAACAAAGCTAGAAAGAAGAATAAATACCATGTTATAATCAGCACTTTGGCTAGCCAAGAAATTATCAGCAAGTTCATCACTGATTAGCTACTCATAATGAGGTATAAGGGGCATGTGTATCTTTTAAGGTGTCTCTCAAGATGTGCATGTTTGTGTGTGTTTGTGTGTGAGTATGTGTGTGTGTGAAGAAAATAGACCTAAGTTAAACACATAAAATAGTTGAATAAATATTCTTTGTATTTGTCCCAGGCAAACATGAGGGCCTTGTATGTGGTTTTGTATTACTTGTGTCACTTGTCTTCCCATTGTTCATTGATTTGCTCGAATGAGCACCAATAATATCCCCATTTGTTGGGAATGAGGTTCACTATTGTTACTGGGTTTTTTCTTTCTTTCTTTTCTTTTTTTTTTTTTGCTTTTGGGTCACACCTGGAAATGCTAAGGAGTTACTCTTGGCTCTGCACTCAGGAATCACTCCTGGCAGTGCTCGAGGGACCATATGGGATGCCGGGGATCAAACTTGGGTTGCCTGTGTACAAGGCAAACACCCCTACCCGACTGGAATATCACTCTGTCCCCAATTGTTACTGTTTTTGGCATAACGAATACACCACAGGTAGCTTTCCAGGCTCTGCCGTGGCTCTGGGTTCATCCGAGGGGCCCAGCATTTTTATGTCAGACCATCAACCATACAGGACCCACTGGGCAGAACCCTGGGTGTAGACAAGCCTGTCTCCTGTCTGCCACCTGCCAAGCAGGGCGCGGGCATTGCAGCCACACCTGCAACACCTTGAGAGGCAGGTGGCAAGAGTTGTATATGGTCTAATATAATAAATGATTATAATCATTTTCAAATAAATGATTATTAGTTTTATGAATAAAATGAAGTTTAAATAAAAAATGGTTTGTTGATTTTTAAAAATTTGTACTGCTCTGCTTAATAATTGACATAAATGTCATGCAAATTTATATGGGCATAACTGCTTATCCATCTTATATAACCACTTTTAATATGGAAGAATATATTTTTCTTTACAAGATATAATCAGTAAAATAGCTCAAATATGACATGAGTGTCTACCTCCTTTGCTCATTATCACAGTTATTCCCCACCCTCCCCATATGCTGAAAGCTCAGTTCTGCAGAAGTTCTCACACTCTGTTGCCTCGGCCAATATATATATGTATATATATATATATGTATATATATACATACATGTATATACATATATACATATGTATGTATATATACATACATATATGAATATGCATACACCGACAAAAATACACCCGACTAAAGAGGTGTCGGTGGCGTTGGTGTCCTTCTCAACACGAACATGGCCGTAAACATTGATTCATTTGAATGCCTAACAAACCAAATAGGATGATTACACTTGAAGAGATGTGGCCCACTGCCAGCAATTTCTATCTTCATTGTCTACGCACCAAAATCCACATACAAAGAAGATGAAATTGAGAAATTCTACATGGAATTGGAGGAGTTCTATAAAAAAGATCACACCTTCTACAGGATCATAGTCGGTGATTTTAATGCCAAATATAGGACCAAGAAGATTGGCTGAAGAACTCCACATCGGGACCCATGGCCTAGAATGGAACGAACAGGGTGAGAGACTGAGTTCATCATGTCCACCAAGACCATTCATGGGAACTCACAGTTCCAGAAAGCTGAAAGCGAAACGTTGGACATGGGAATCTCCTGGCGGACAGTTCCACAATGAAATTGACCACATCATCTTCAATCGACGGTTTTGTCTGACCGACGTTGCTGCCGTCCCCAAATCCCAAACAGGATCGGACCACCGTCTCCTTCGTGCAAAATTCTACTTCCCATAGCGGGGAGAAAAGGTTGCAAAGTTTAAGAAGAGAACTCCCAGAATGACCACCATTGCAGCAACATGGGAAGATACCATCATTGGCGCACATTGATGAAGAGTACAACCAACTGGTTCCAGCACCTCCATGATTGTGCGAAGAATGCCGAGAGAGAGAAAGACACAAAAGGACGCCTGTCTTCAGAAACTCTCGAGCTCATTCGCCAACGTGGCAAGGCGCGGAGCTTCAGGAGACCAAATGCTAATGTCCAAGCTTGCTAAACGGTGCAGAGAAGCGATAAAAGAAGACCTCAAAGACAGAAGAGCAGAAATACTGGAAGATGCAGCAGAAGCCGGGAAAAGCAATGGAGAAGATTATCCAGTACTTCTACTCAAGTCTCTTTGATAGCCACATCCACCTGCCCACCTACCAAATTCCAGAGGATGGATATGTCATTCCCAACGTTCTCCCTTCGGAAATCCGACATGCCATCTCGTCGGTAAAGAAGGGAACAGCACCAGGCCCAGACAAAGTCAGACCCGAACACCTGAAGAATCTGCCGCGGTACTCATCAATACACTAGCTCGGCTCTTCACACTCTACCTGTCCGAATGCAAGGTGCCCTCCCAATGGAAAACCAGCAGGACAGTTCTACTGTTCAAGAAGGGAGACATTCACGACATCGGCAACTATCGCCCCATCTGCCTGTTGTCTGTCATCTACAAGCTGTTTACATGAGTCATCCTGAACAGGATTAGCAGAACACTAGATGAAGGACAACCATGCGAGCAAGCAGGCTTCCGGAAAGGATTCAGCAAAATCGACCATATCCACACGGTAACCAAGCTCATTGAGGTTTGTAGGGAATACAAGATGCCGCTCTGTCTCACGTTCATTGATTTACAGAAAGCCTTTGATTCTGTGGAGACTGAAGCAGTCAACGAAGCCCTAGCCAAACAGGATGTTCAAACCCAATACATTAAGATCCTTCGTGAGCTGTATTATGGATTCACCACCAGGATCTCACCAATCTTCAATGAAGTGATCATTGATGTGAAAAGAGGGGTTCGACAGGGTGATACCATTTCACCAAAACTCTTCAGTGCCACCCTCGAGACCATCATGCAGCAGTTAGAATGGGAAGGAATGGGAGTGAAGATAGATGGTTGGCAACTACACCACCTCCGCTTCGCTGATGACATTGTTCTAATAACACCAAACATTAGCCAAGCGGCAAAAATGCTGGCTGACTTTGACCGAGAATGTGGAAATATAGGTCTACAGCTGAATCTGAAGAAAACTATGTTCATGAAGAATGAACTTGTTCCAGAGGCCCCATTCACTCTCAATGGAACAAACATCTCTGAATGCAGCAGTTATGTGTACCTAGGAGAAATCAACATGATGAACTACCTAAAACCTGAGCTGCGCAGGTGGAAGAGAGCAGCATGGAATGCCTTCAAAGACATCGAAGAAATAGCTAAAAGGACAAAAGAACCTCCGGCTCCGGGCACATCTCTTTGACTCCACCGTTCTCCCTGCATTAACATACGCCTCAGAGACCTGGGCCCTAAGGAAAGCAGGATGAGAATGCTATTCGGGTCTCCCAGAGAGGAATTGAAAGAGCTATGCTTGGAATTATACGCCTCACTCAAGTGAGAGAAGGAATCCGGAGTTCTGACCTCCGTCGCTATTCCAGAATCAGGGATGCTGTCTCGTTTGCCAAGGCATCGATGATCAGATGGGCTGGACATGTAATGCGATTTGGAGATAACCGCTGGACTAGAGCTATTACCGACTGGATCCCACGGGATGTCAAAAGATCACGTGGCCCGCCCACCTGCAAGATGGTCAGACTTCCTTGTAAAGACCCTGAAGGAACGGTTTGAGGTTCTTCATATTCCTGAATCAACCAGATGCCATTGGGCTACATTGGCATATGATAGGGTCCAATGGAAATGTTACTGGCGCCGCTCGAGCAAATCGATGAATAACGGGATTCAAGTGATCAAGTGATATATATATATATATATATATATATATATATATATATATATGTATGTGCGTGTGTGTTTGCATCTGTGCATATGTGTGTATAAATCTTTCAACTAGTGTTTTTATGTTCTATAGATAAATACAAAGTAGTTGATATACTGGATATATGGTAATTATAGTTTTATTTTTTTCAATAAAAGAAAATCTCTGTACTGCTCTTCTACTAGTTCACATAGCCAATGAACCCCATACCTTCCAGTTCTTGACGTTTATGGTATTGCTCTTTTATTTTCATACAGCTTATTCTCATTGGTGTGAGGTGATATATCATTGTTGTTTTGATTAAATTTCTCCTGGTAATGAAGTCATTACTGAATTATATTTTCATGTGTCTGTTGGCCCTATGTATATTTTCTTTAGAAAAAGTCTATTCATGTATATTTTTCATTTTTGTTGGGGATGTTTATTTTACTTTTTTGAGGTTTGTGAATATTTTAGAATTTTTATAAAGTTTTGATATTAACCTTTCATCATATACTGGTTTGTGAATATTGTCTCCCATTCAGTGGGATGCCTTTCATTTTAGCTATAGACTAACTCAGATTGCAGAATATTTTCAGTTTGTTATTCTACTTTTTTTAATTTTTGCTTTAGTTTTCCAATTCTAAGGAGGTGAATCACTAAAGATATAACTGATGCCTATTAATGAGTTTTTGTTTGTGTAATATTGAATATAGACTTAGTTTAATTTATTCATTAATCTTTGTGCATGATGTGAAATCATAGTTCAATTTCACTGTTGACATATTTCTACCTGGTTTTCTTAGAACTACTTACTAAAGATTTTTTCCCACCATTTTAAGTTTTTTGTTTATTTGTCATAAGTTTAATGTCTGTGGAATATGTGAAAGCATGTCTCTGATCTGTTTTATTGCTTTGAATTGTGTGTGTGCTTTTACCTTAATAATTTACTGATCTGGTTACCATAGTTTTATTGCATAGTTTAAAGTAAGAGAACATCTTCTGTCTTGTTTTTCTTTGGACTCAGAATGGAAAGCTTGTAGGGAGATGCAGTTCCATAGAAATTTTAGTGGTATTTTTAAGTTATCTCTTAAAAATATCATTAGATACTTTGTAGGAAATGCAATAAATCTGTATAGCTATAAGGGAAGGAAGGTGATTTTTATCAATGCCAATTCTTCCACTCTATGAATATAGGGTATTTTTCGTTTCCTTATGTAATCCACAAACATTGGATGCTATTCCATTCATTGTGTCTTCTATTTATTTTAATATAATTAAATAGTTTTAAACATATATTCCATGCTATTTACTTCCTAATTACTTTCATGTCTATTTTTAATGAAAGCATAAATAAGATTTAGAAAATTTCTATCTAGTTCAATTTTGGAACATAGAAATGTAATAACTTTTTATGTCAGTTTTATGTCAAAATCAATGATTTTGATTTTTTGTATTTCATAGTTTTTATTTAGCACCATTTTTAAGGTTTCTATGAAATATTAATATCTGAATATTATGTTTATATGGAGATTACTATTATATTATTATAATATTTTAGCAATATTATATAACTTTTTTATTCATAAAATTTAAATGCAATTTTTTGCTTCTCTTTGCCTAATTGGAAAAACTTGAAATTCTAATACCATGTAAAGAATTGTAGTCAGAGTAGACATCTTTGTTTTTGCTTTGATTTTTTTTATTTTTTTGTATGTTTTTATTTTTTTTTTATTATTAAAACATCGTGAATTTCAAATTTCTTTACAATACAGTTGTCGCAAGTATTCATTGTTCAACACCAGACCCACTACCAGTGTCTGCCTACCACACCATTACTACTGACCCCACCCATTCCTTATCCCCACAACAGCTCCCATAGCTGGCTGCAACAACATTGATCATGACAACATATATATGGGAAAGGTCTTGGATAGACCTGACCCTCAAATGGGTGGTTTTGTTAGCATGCCATGTGGCCGCTTTGCTGTGTGCCACCAGAAGGTGTTGTATTTGTGTCTCTGGTCATTCTTGGAGTTACTGATCAGTTCTGGCTTACGGTCAGTTTTAAATGGGATCTGCGCAGCTTTTCGTTAGCCCACTGGGCCATTGGACGTGGGAGATGGGAGGAGGGGCCTCAATCCTCCACTCCAAGCCCAGTTGGCATGCCCTTGGCCACACGTGTGCTTCCTGGTCCTAGAAGTGATAATGAAACTGGACAGGGAAGGAACCAGTTTCTCCTTCTTTGCTTCCTGGGCAGCTGTATGCAGGCAGGAGCTGTAGCAGAGGTGTGTCTGATTATTCTCCAGGGTTACTGATCTGTTCCGGTACCGGTAGGTTGTAAGTGACATCTGCGAGGTTCGTAGCCATGCCTATTGGGTCGTTGGAGGTGGGGGGATGAGGGAGTGTCCTCAATCCCCACTCCAAGCCCAGCTGGCACACACACACAGCAACCCACATGTTTGTTGGTCCTAGGCGCGATGATGAAGCTGGCCAAGGACCAGCTTGGGACCAAAGAGAGAGGAACCAGCTTCTCCCTCTCTTTGCTTCTTGGGCAGCTCTCGGCAGGCAGGGGCGGTAGCAGCTGTGCATCTGGTCAATCTCCTGGGTAACTGATCAGTCCTGGTACCTGGTTGCTTGTAGATGATTTCCAGCAAGACTCGTGCTCATGCCCATTGGATCAGTGTAGGTGGGGGGTATGATGGGAGGGGCTTCAATCCCCACTCACAGCAACCCACATGTTTTGCCCTAGAAGTGAAGATGAAGCTGGTCAGGGCCAGAGACAGCTTCCCTCTTGCTGCTTCTCAGACAGTTCTCCACAGGCAGGAGCTGTAGCAGCTGTGCTTCTCATCTGGTCATTCTCTATCGCTGCTCAGTGCTGGTACCTGGTCACTTGTAGATGATGTCTGCAAGACTCATGGTCATGCCCATTGGGTCAGTGTAGGTGCGGGGTATGATGGGAGGGGCCTCAATCCCCACTCCAATCCCAGCTGGTACAACCACAGCAACCCACGTGTTTGCTGGCCCTAGAAGCAATAATGATGCAGGCCAGGGATGGAGTGTGTGTTGATGTTTTTAGCTTGTCTCTGTGTTACATTGCATTATTGATTCAACATTTTTCAAAGTTTTGACTTATGGTTCTTTTATATATTATATATTATAACATATATATACATAGACACATAGTACATATATTAAATATATATAATGTCATCTGTAAATGGAGTTTATTTCACTTTTATTTAATTTCATTTCTGTTTGCAGAAGGTAGGATTTCCAAAACTGCTGAATAATAAAGATGAAAGTAGATATTGTAGTTTTGTTGTGATCTTAAGAAAAAAGCTTTCAACTCTTTAGAATTTAATATAATTTTAAGGTCCTTTTAAATTTTTATTTATGTAAATTATAGGCAAGCAGTTGTGAGCATTTTCTGATGTAGTGTTCATTTTGCCCTAGTGATTTGTCAGTGTATTTTATAATTTCAGAATTTGTATTATTTGCTTTTCATATTGAAAATAATATTATAGCTTGTACTTTTAATTTTTTAAAGTCTTTTTTGACAAATTGATGCCTAAGCATTTTTATACAAAGAAATTATTTAATATTATATTATTTCCCCACTGCACTAGTTTAAACTAGTGCTACATATGCATTAAAGACATTATTAATTAATATTTTTAAATAGTTTATAAATTGTACCACTATTGTGTCAGAAAACTGAGTTCAAATTAAATTAAATTAAATTTTTTTTGAGTTTACTCAGATTTATGCTAGAGATTTATACTCACATGTTTGGGTCAACTTATCTTTCATGATTTACTGTTATTGGTCATTTCATACATATGGCATATGATATGAATATATTATCAAATGTTTAATGAGTAATGCATTTTATGAGCTATATATTCCATGATTTAAAGAAAGCCTTTGATACTGAAGACTGAAGCCGTCATCGAAGCCCTAGCCAAACAGGGTGTTCAAACCCAATACATTAAGATGCTTCATGAGCTGTATTACGGATTCACCACCAGGATCTCACCATTCTACAAGGAAGTGATCATTGATGTCAAAAGAGGGGTTCGACAGGGTGATACCATTTCACCAAAACTCTTCAGCGCCACCCTTGAGAACATCATGCGACAATTAGAATGGGAAGGAATGGGAGTGAAGATAGATGGTCGGCAACTACACCACCTCCGCTTAGCTGATGACATCGTTCTAAAAAGACCAAACATTAGCCAATCGGCACAAATGCTGGCTGACTTTGACCGAATGTGGAGAGATAGATCTACAGCTGAATCTCAAGAAAACTATGTTCATGAAAAATGAACTAGTTCCAGAGGCCCCATTCACTCTCAATGGGGACACTTCTCTGGATGCAGCAGTTATGTGTACCTAGGTCGAGAAGTCAACATGATGAAAGACCTAAAATCTGAGCTGCGCAGGAAGAAGAGAGCATCATGGAATGTCTTCAAAAGCATTGAAGAAATAGCTAAAAAAGACAAAGAATCTACATCTCCGGGCACATCTCTTCAGCTCCACCATTCTCCCTGCACTAACATATGCCTCAGAGACCTGGGCCCTACGAAAGCAGGATGAGAATGCTATTTGGATCTCCCAAAGAGGAATCGAAAGAGCTATGCTTGGAATATCACACCTCACCCAAGTGAAAGAAGGAATCGGGAGCTCTGACCTCTGTCGCTGTTCCAGAGTCAGGGATGCTGTCTTGTTTGCCAAGGCATTGAAAGTCAGATGGGCTGGACATGTAATGCAATTTGGAGATGATCGCTGGCCTAGAGCCGTTACCAACTGGTTCCCACGGGACGTCAAAAGATCATGTGGCCGCCCACCATACAAGATAGTCAGACTTATTCGTCAAGACCCTGAATGAATGGTTTGAGGCTATTCGTATTCCTGAAGCGACCAGATGCCATTGGTCTACATTGGCACGTGATAGGGTCATGGAAATGTTACGGTGCCCGCTCGCGCAAATCGATGAATAACGGGTTGTCAAGTGATCAAGTGATGTTCCACATATTATAAACATGTGTAAGAGAGAACACAGGATTATCCAGATTAAATATGAAATGCAGGGGCCGGAGGGATAGCACCCTGGGGAGGGCATTTGCCTTGCATGCGGCCGACCGAGTTCGATCACCGGCATTCCAATGGTCCTCTGAGCACTGTCAGGAGGAATTCCTGAGAAAAGAACCAGAAGTAAACCCTGAGCATTGCCGGGTGTGACCCCAAAAGCAAAAAAAAGTCGAAATATATATACAAAGAAATATATATGTATATGTACGTACACATATGTGATATGTACATGCACATGTATATGTACACATGTACACATATATGTATGCATATGCGTATATTTATATACATTTTGTTTGAGGTTACAAGATCTGTAGTAAAAGGACTCGATTCATAGGGTTTAATAATCATTTAGCACACACTTCAAGTGTTTCTCCATAATTGAAAAGCTTCTCCAAAAAATGCCTTCTCTGAAGCAATCATTTTCCAACTTTATTTTTTTGCATTCGATAATTACTTTGTTGGTGCTATTACCTACATAAAATTTTTCCAGAGGTATTTCTCAGAGGCATTACTATAATGATTTTGTTTTTTGTCCTCCATATTTGATTATATTAATGGAGTGTGAGGAGATGGACACTTAGAATACAGTTCTTATTATATAAGCATCATCTTAAATAATTTGCTTTTAGTGTCGATTATGTCTATTTTCTCATGGGCTGTACTATTATATATTATTAGTACAATTCTAATTATTTTCATAACTATTTATAATTTTTCCTATATTATTCATGAGTTCTTCAAATATATTTTAGTAAATTAAAATTTTCACTTGATCACTTGATCACTTGACATTCGTTATTCATCGATTTGCTCTAGCAGGCTCCAGTAACATTTCCATTTGACCCTATCACGTGCCACTGTAGCCCAATAGCACCTGGTCTTTTCAGGAATACGAAGAACCCCAAATCGTTCATTCAGGGTCTTGACAAAGAAGTCTGACCATTTTGTAGGTGGGCGCCCATGTGATCTTTTGACATCCCGTGGGATCCAGTTTGTAATGGCTCTAGTCCAGCGGTCATCTCCAAATTTCATTACATGTCCAGCCTATCTGATTTTCGATGCCTTGGCAAATGAGACAGTGTCCCTAACTTTTGGAACAGCGATGGAGGTTGGAACTCCAGCTTCCTTCTCTCACTTGAGTGAGGCGTGATAATTTGCCACAGACATTCACTATTCAGACTCAATTCCACCACTGCATCTTCCCATCAGCATCTTCTCCAATCTTTCCAACAACCCCAAGCGTGCTCTAACAGCAGCCTCAACAATTAATTTTATATTGCTTGTTATATATCATTTGCTGAATTTGATCAAGAAGAGTCATTAGAAGAAATTCAGTGAAGATTGTTCAATCTTACCATGGGGCCATTAAACCCTTGTATAAGAAATTATTGATATGTTATGACTGGATAGGCATTGTGTGTATATACTTTGCTATTGGTTACTTTCTATTATATATCTCACTAAATGTGGTGTGCTACTTAGTATATCAGTATTGTAGTATTTGAGACATCACTCCAGGAATTCTAAAATCTCTATTGGGGTGATAAAATTGGAGCCAAAGTTTTAACTGGATAGTGGTTTGGGGGGCATGAGCATGACTGCCAGCCCTTCCAGAGGAACAGGGATATGGGGGAGGTATCCCAACCCTCACTCCATGAAGGTCTGATATCTCAGTCACAAAATCCACATACTTGAATTTTTCAATGGATTAATTTCTGGGTGGAGTTCATTCAAGCAATGGAATCTGGTCTTGAACATGGAGTCAATAGTTCAGTGTTAGAGGTTTTCTGCTGCTGGGGCTCTATAGGGATGTGATGGGGTCTCACTCATCCTCCTCAGGCTTGCCCCAGTAGACTCAGCCTGGCATGGGGACCAGAAGAGATATGATTATTTTAATAGAACAAAAATTTAAAACAATTGTTTTCCAGGTGAGTCAGAGAAATAACAATGTTTATGGTGTTGCCTTACCTGTGGCTGATTGAAATCTAATCCCTGGCATCCCATATTGTCCTGTAAGCCATTCCAGGAATGAGTCCCTGAACATAAAGATATGAGCATCACTGTTTTTGGGTTTATAAATCAAATGGTATTTACAATTAATTTCATGTTTTCTATTTTCATTATTCATGGTTTTCTATTAGTAAATTGGTCTGATAAACACTTAAAATATGTCACTAGTACCTTTCTTCCTTATTTTTGTATGAAGCAAGTTTTTTTTTCTTTTATCTTTTCGCTTTTGGGGTCACACCCAATAATGCTCAGGGATTACTCCTGGAACTTCACTCAGGATTTACTCCTGGCAGTGCTTGGGGACCATATGGGATGCCGGGGGATCTAACCCAGGTCGGCCACATGCAAGGCAAATACGCTACACACTGTGCTACCCCTCTGGCTCTGCAAGGTAGTTTTTTTAATATGAAACTTATGCAGTAATATGTGAGGGGATTATAAGAGGCAAAATGTTTTCAATAAAGGACACAAATAGAAAAGAAACGAGACAAACAAGTGAGTTACATGTTCAATTAGAAGACAGCCTTGAAAAGCAAGCACAATTTCCTCCTTTTTAAAAAGAAAAAAATTAGGCATGTCTGGCAGTGTTCATGCACTACTCCAAGCTCTGTACTCAGGGCACCATATATGGTACAGGGGGATCAAACTGGGGCTGACAGCAATACATGATAAACCTCTTAACCTCTGTACTTTCTGACCTCCATAAGCTTGGTGCAAATGTTTATATCAATATTTTATTAAAACATCACTGCTTTCTGGAAAATGATGGTAAATTTTTTACAAAAATGCTGTTTAAAAACAAGTGTATACTAATTTTTCAAATAATCTAATGCAAATCAGAGTTTTGAATAACATCATATAATTACTCTTATTATTGTTGTTGTATTACCCCACCCCCCCACCCCCCCCCCCCCCCACCCCCCCACACAACCCACACCCACCCCAGCCGACCGCCCCCCCCAACCCCCCACCCCCCCCCCCCCCACCCCCACCCCACCATCCCACACAGTAATTATAAATTTTTATATTGTTATGATATGCCAAATATTAGGTCATTCCCATGACCTAATATAATGGTTTGAGGCTTTATGTTTCTGTAGCAAGCCAAGCCCCGGCTCTACTCGGCATGAGACAGGACATATGGAGATATTACTGGAGCCCGCTCTAGGAATAGATGATCAACGGGAAGACGTGATCGTGATCGTGATCACACTCAGTGGTACTCAAGGCATCTCCAAGCTCATAGTTCAAAGACTACACCTGGCCAGATTCAGAGACCATCTGGAGTTCAGGGGATAAATCCTGAATCGGCCTCATGAAAGGAAACATATTCTCTCTACTACTATTCTGGTCCCTAGATAATTATTTTTATTTCTCTTCAAAGTTTATACTCTGCATAAGATTTTGCTAATATATCTTGGTTTGTTTCAGCCCTTTTTTGCAATATGAAAGTGCTTGATCTTAAATGATCTGTAGCACATCTGTATGCATAATATTGTCTTCCAAACTTCTCAGCAATACTAAAACATTAGACATGTATCAGGGAATTATTATAATAAAGATTCCATGCAACAGTGTTTTTCCAAACTTGTAACCTGTTTTTGCATTAAAAAAAGATATTACTGTATGGGAATGATCAGGTAGTTATGTGGAACTGAGCTTATTCTCTTTATGACAGGATCATATATGCTACTCTAAGAATGCAGTCTTGTTTAGATCCAAGAACTATCTAATGTCTACCTTTGGTCATTATGAAAAATATACTAACACTTGAATATTCTAGCCAGACAGTTCAATAATTAAGGAACATTCCAAATTATTGATTGCTTTATATTAAATAAGATATCTATCAAAGCAACTTCACATATAATGTGAATTGGTAATACCCACTTGACACTTTTGATTGTATTACTTAAATGAATTTTAAGAGATTTTTTTCTTTACTGTATAAAGCAATATTTTAAAATAAATAAGAATTGATCACTGGGAAGTCAATATGGCTTTGCATAATATTGCTATATATTTTATAGAAAATATTTCTTTTATAACTTGGAACCATATTTAAAATTTTCTCTTGTTATAATTTTAATAGTTTTTTTATTCTTATACTACATGATCACTGTCACTGTCTGTCTTCCCGTTCATCATCGATTTGCTTGGCGGGCACCAGTAACATCTCCATTTGTCCTGTCTCATGCAAGTAGAGCCCAAGGGCACCTGCTTGCCTAAAGAGCCTCAAACCATTCCATCAGGTCATGGGAATGAGGTCTATAATTGTTACTGGTATCTGGCATATCAAATATGACACGGGTAGCTTGTCAGGCTCTGCCGTGCAGGTAGCATTCTCTTGTAGTCATCTCAAAATCCAGCAGTTATTGATGAAATGCACAGCCACAAGCGGCCGTGCGAGCCGGGCTGTGATAGGCTGGTTTGCTGGGTGGAGTTCTGAAGAGGGGCAAGTCCGGATGTGGAAAATGGAGGTCCTCATGGAGTGGGGGGGCGTCTGGTTTGTGAGGCTCTGCTGGGGTGGCGGGCCAGGGCTGAGAACCCGCCATCCATCCCTCCTGGGCACCTCTTGTGTGACTGGGCACAGTGAGAGCCAGCAGAAGCTCTGCCCCATGACTGTCTGTAGTAGATTCTATATCTACTACATGATATAGAATTAAAAAGATGTTCATAATTTGGTCTCAGTCATACAGTGTTCTACCACCCATCCATCAATCAGTGCCCCTTTCCCACCACAAATGTCCCTACATTCCGTCCCTCTAACTCCCAGCATGCCTCTATATCAGACACTTTTTCTTTTCCTCTCTTTATTTCTCTCTCTGTCTTTCTCTCTGTCTCTATGTCTTTATCTCTTCTTTTATACATTGTGGCTCACCCTACAGATATTTAGAGTTTATCATGTAAGTATCTTTGTGTATATTCCAAGGTGAGTGATGAAAAGAGATGAACAGGACTTTTCATATGCCTTTTGTCCATGTGAATTTATTCTTCTTGGAAGCTTCTGTTCATTTCTTCTCATTTTTGATGAGGTTGGCTGTTGCAGGACACCTAAAAGCCTCTGCATCTGCCCTGGATTGCCTCCTTCAGGTCACTTCATAGATAGGGGGCTAGTCTAAGTGTGGCAGTTTATCTGACCATGTATTCTATATCTGACCATGTATTCTATACTGGCTGGTATAAATATTCTCTCATGCTACCACAATCATCGTGGGACTAGCTAGATCTTACCAGCATATCTGCCTGGTCACCTTGGATCTCTAAGTAATTAGACCAGAGAGAAATGCTGTTTGTCTCCAAGCAAGCAAGCATGGCTCCCTGAAAACACAAAGGCAACTAAAATACAAAACTACCGTGTAGTAGAGGAGACTCTTGTGAAGGCTTGGAGAAATATTTAACTGGCATTAGTATAGTCTTTGGTACTGAGACATGCCGTATCAGAAACCCCCTTCTCTACCCTATAAAGGCATTTCCAGGCAGATCTTGGCTCAAGACATAGGTGAGGTGCTGAGAGAAATTACCTGAGGGCATTTGACCCTTCCTGCCAGGGAAGTTACATTTAGCTTATAGCTCCTCCCAGCTCTGCTAGGAGGCTTTGAATTAGCTCTGGGTCCTTGTAAACAGCCAGAAGGCCTCCTGAAGTTGCTACATTTCTATAGAGCTGTTTTCCTGTTTTCATCTCTAGATAGCCCAGCCCAGAATGGGCCCAGCTGGGAATTTTGGAGAATTTCTAGCTATAAAATAAGCTGCAAGAAGAAAGAAGCTCTCTCTTTTCCTCTTTTGACATTTTGGCTTCCCTTGGTGCTTTGCTTCTCTGTCCTCTCCATTCTCTGTTGGGCCTCAACACGTGGTAGCAGCCATCTTGACCTACATGTGGCTGGGGCCTAGCTGGCAACTCAGAGTCCGGAGGTTTTCCCTGCTCTTGGATTGTATATCTGAACCTGTAATAGTAAAGCCCTTTTAAAACTGCATCGGATACCTGAGATTTTTTCCATTTCCTGCCCGGCTTCGGAGGTAGAAGGGAACTCGCTTCCCAGTACTGTTGGGGACCCCATTGGCGTCCCGACAGTTGGCTGTTTTCTTTTTGTAAGTTCTACCAGTGCCTGATATAGCATGAATATTAAGCTCTTATCAGATGGGCTTTAGGTGAATATTCTGAAATTTGAATGGAATAATAAGCCCTCATGAATCACTAAAGCAATCCTTTGGAAAAAAAAATGGGAGGTGTCACTTTCCCCAACTTCAAATTCTACAACAAAGCAGTTGTAATTATAATAGAATGGTATTGGTATAGAGACTGACCTATAGATCTATGCAATAGAACTGAATATCTTGAAACACAATCTCTAATATCCAATCACTTAATCTTCAATAAAGGAGCAAAAAATTAAGTGGAGTAAGGAAAGCCTCTTCAACCAATAGTGCTGGGAAAACAGGGCAGCTACATGCAAAAAAATGAACTTAGACCTCCTTCTAACACCATGCACAAAAAGTCATATCAAGATGGATTAAATACTTCAATGTCAGACATGAAACTATAAGGTACGTTGAAGATAACAAAAGAAAAAACGTTCTATGACATTGAAACTAAATGCATCTTCAATGACGAAACACCACTGACAACGCAAATGGAACCTTGTTATAAATTTAGATATGGCACTTAGCTTTTCTTTATCTCAGGCCCCTCACTATTCCATAATTTACTCCTGATTTCTATAATCATACAAAACCCTTTCAGCATTATGAAAGAAATGAGCAATTCAAAAATGAGAAGACTCTGAAATTCATTTAGACTAATAGCTTACTTGTTTAGCACCAAAGGGCAACATTTTATGATGAAAATATGTTTTATTGCTTTTCCTGTGTGATAAACAAGATACTATGAAGTTGGGAAATAACTCACCTTTAATTTTTTTTACTCTGAGGCTCTGGGCTATTTCTTACAATGTCATAGAAAAAAATACGTTCTGTTTATTTTCCTCTATTTCACTTCTTTTTTATACGCTCTCTCTAATCATGAGCAAACCAATACATACATAGAGTTTCTTGTATATGCAGCCTCAGAAATACAAGTAAATCCTATTTCTTAGGATTATCAGATATCACAACTTCAATTGTATTTTTTAGAAAGTAAAATTGTATTTTTATGATTTTAAATATTTTTATCAACAGATTCACACTTTAAACAAAGATTTGGTCTCTAAGATATTTTCTTTAACTAAAGAACAAAATTGAGTGTTTATCAATAGCTAAGGGATTTAGAATCATAGTCACAACAAAGGATGGGACAGAGAGAGAGAGTAATAGAGGAGGGGGTTTCTGCAACTGAAATGTGTTTTCTGTAAGTTGAGAAGCTGAGTGAGCAAAGTGTGTCTTCTTTATACTATAACATTTACTCTTTAAAGTTTTAAATCATTCTCAAGTGCATCCCAGACAATGAGAAATATGCGTTCTAGATGGGTTTTTAACACATGGATATAAGCATCCAGAGGGTGTAGTTTTTGTGGCATGATATTTAGCGCACAATACAAAAGTATTAAGACAGTGCACATCATTGAATACTGGCCCAAATTGACATGGAGTTGGCCTATGCTCTCTAAAACTCCTAGAGCCAATAAGATGTCTTTGCTAGTGAAGTTAAATAAGACCACAAATTCGCTCTATCCTGCAGAGATAAAAAAAAGATCTTGAGAATTTCAGAGTGCTATACTGCTGTCCTAAAACCCTTTAGTGTAGATATCTTGCTCTGAGTTGTGGTTTTCTTGTGATTGACCCCCTATCCAGAAACTTGCAGCGCCCTGCTGAGTTAACCATGATGGGCAGGTGGTATGAAGGATCACAATATGACATGAAAGTAACCCCGAATAGTACAGGATTATGATTACTTTTCCACAAGAGAGTGGTATGATCTTTGAAATATAAGTGATGTTTTTATCCATTTTCCCTATTTGTTTTAAATTGTTCTGTTTTCTCAGTCTTTAACTTCCCACCTTACTCTAGAAACAAATCTATCAGGGATTTTGCAAACTTAGATTACAGTGGTATTTCATCAATTTCAACAATGCCAGAAAATAATATGAATTTTTATTTTTTGGAGGGATCGGTGATATTCAGGGGTTATTCCTGAAGGTACTCAGTGGACCATAAGTGATGCCAGAAATAGGACCTAGGTTGGCCACATGCAAGGCAAGTATACAACCAACTGTACTCTCAATTTGGCCTAACAATGTGAATCTTGGGACATGTGCATGGGGCTATATTTAGTAGTTGAGCATATACAGAACATTGATAAACATTTAGGAATTTTTCTTAAATCAAACTAAAATCATAGATATTATAGGTATTCAATGTATAAGTCACGGTAGGTAAAGGGATTAGCTGAAAGTGAACATTAAATTGCAGATTTATTGCATCTCCCTGAAAACTAAGTGTGGAGGTCATATCAGTGGTTTACAAAATCTTGATCTCTTAGGTCTTTATATGAGTGGAAAATACATATATTAAGTAAATTTACAAATAGAATTATATATCAGGAGGCAGTAAGTATTAAGTGGCAGTATAAATATGGCAAAAGGCACACTCAGGGGATAGATATTTCTATTGAGAGTAGGTGATTAAATAAGAAGCATCTAAATTAAATACTATAGTGCGTTGCATATAATTTAATTCATTCATTGAATGTATATTCATTTTTACACTATCGACAGACATTTATTTCCATATATTTATGCATGTCATATATAAAGCAGAAGATACATTTTATTTATTATTTACTCACTGTTTTAATACTCAGGTATTTACTGGTTTTACTCCAGCTTAGCATAGGGGTTGTAGGCTTTGAATGCATCATATTTATATCTGAGTCATACACTAAGTAACTAGAAATGACTTAATGCTCAAAGTCACAATTCTATTACTTACAAAGTAATATCTACCCTATATTTCTATCTACAAAATGTATCTATATAAACTTGTTTTTTCATATATGAATATGTATATAAATAAATATTCATATATGAAATGAGATGAGAATGCTATTTGGGTCTCCCAAAGAGGAATTGAAGGAGCTATGCTTGGAATATCACACCTCACTCAAGTGAAAGAAGGAATCTGGAGCTCCGACCTCCTTCGCTGTTCCAGAGTCTGGGACGCTGTCTTGTTTGCCAAGGCATCAAAAAATCAAATGGGCTGGACATGTAATGTGATTTGGAGATGACCACTGGACTAGAGCAGTTACTGACTGGATCCCACGGGATGTCAAAAGATCTCATTTTTTCCAAACATTATTCTATGTGAATCCCATATTATTTTATATATACATATATACATATGTACATATACATATATACATATGTGTATATAT
The DNA here is from genome assembly GCA_021461705.1 of Cryptotis parvus. NCBI lineage: Eukaryota > Metazoa > Chordata > Mammalia > Eulipotyphla > Soricidae > Cryptotis > Cryptotis parvus. The sequence continues at coordinate 25,980 of JAJIBD010002834.1, forward strand.
ATAAAATAACATGGGATTCACTTAGAATATATATGTATATATAAATAAATAAATAAAATAACATGGGATTCACTTAGAATAATGTTTGGAACAAATGAATAATTACTGAATGTTAGTTAACTGTTATCATTAAAATCAGTGCATATCCAGACATGTAACTCCTAGAATCTTTACACAAATGAAAATAAGTTAAGTCTAAGGACTATTTTCAATTTTGTGTTAGTTCAAGATAATTTACACATTTTGAGGAATATATTTTATACTCATGTTCTAGCTGAGATGTTTAGGAGCAGAGGCAGAGTGCTATGGATTATTCTGTTATAAGGAAAGAAAAGCTTTCCAAGTTTGCAAAACAGTGCAGAGAAGCGATAAAGGAAGACCTCAAAGAGAGAAGAGCAGAAATACTGGAAGATGCAGCAGAAGCTGGGAAAAGCATTTGCAATGCCTGCCTGTCCTTCACCAACTATAAGACCAAGATGACTGCCCTCCAACATCCTGATGGATCTATCACATCTTCCAGAAAGGCAATGGGAGATTATCCATGACTTCTACTCAGATCTCTTTGATAGCCATGTCCACCTGCCCACATAACAAATTCTGAAAGATGGATATGTCATTCCCAACGTTCTCCCTTCTGAAATCCAACATGCCATTTTGTCAGTAAAGAAGCAAACAGCACCAGGCCCAGACTAAGTCAGACCCGAACACCTGAAGAATCTGCCTTCAGTACTCATCAATTCACTGTCTCGTCTCTTCACACGCTACCTGTCTGAATGCAAGGTGCCCTCCCATTGGAAAACAAGCAAGACAGTTCTACTGTTCAAGAAGGGGAGAAGTCCATGACATTGGTAACTATTACCCCATCTGCCTGTAGTCTGCCATCTACAAGTCATCCTGAACAGGATTGGCAGAACATTAGATGAAGGACAACCATGCGAGCAAGCTGGCTTCCAAAAAGAATTCAGCACATCGACCATATCCACACGGTAACCAAGCTCATTGAAGTTTGTAGGGAATTCAGGATGCCATTCTGTCTCATGTTCATTGATTTAAAGAAAGCTGTGATTCTGTGGAGACTGAAGTGTCATTGAAGCCCTAGCCAAACAGGGCATTCAAACCCAATACATCAAGATCCTTCGTGAGCTGTATTATGGATTCACCACCAGGATCTCACCGTTCTACAAAGAAGTGATCATCAATATCAAAAGAGGGGTTTGCAGGGTGATACCATTTCACCAAAACTCTTCAGCGCCACCCTAGAGACCATCATGTGACAATTAGAATGGGAAGGAATGGGAGTGAAGATAGTTGGTCGGCAACTAAACCACCTCTGCTTCACTGATGACATGGTTCTAATAAGATGTCATCATCTTATTATCCAAGTGGCTCAAATGCTGGCTGACTTTGACCAAGAATATGGAAAGATAGGTCTACAGCTGAATCTCAGCAAAACTATGTTCATGAAAAATTAACTAGCTGCAGAGGCCTCATTCACTCTCAAAGGAACAAACATCTCTGAATGCAGCAGTTATGGATACCCTGGTCGAGAAGTCAATATGATGAAGGACCTAAAATCTGAGCTGCGCAGGAGGAAGAGAGCAGCATGGAACACCTTTAAAGGCATCGAAGAAATAACTATAAAGACAAAGAACCTCTGGTTCCAGGCACATCTCTTCAACTCCACCATTATTGCTGCATTAATATATGCCACAGAGACCTGGGCCCTACAAAAGCAGGATGAGAATGCTATTCGGGTCTCCCAAAGAGGAAGCGAAAGAGCTATGCTTGGAATATCACACCTCACTCAAATGAAAGAAGGAATCCGGAGCTCCGACCTCCATCGCTGTTCCAGAGTCTGGGACGCTGTCTTGTTTGCCAAGGCATCGAAAATCAAATGGACTGGACATATAATGTGATTTGGAGATGACCACTGGACTAGAGCAGTTACGGACTGGACCCCACGGGATGTCAAAAGATCACATGGCCGCCCACCTATAAGATGGTCAGACTTCTTCGTCAAGACCCTGAACGAACGGTTTGAGGCTCTTTGTATTCCTGAAGCAACCAGATGCCATTGGGCCACACTGGCATGTGATAGGGTCAAATGGAAATATTACTGATGCCCGCTCAAGCAAATCGACGAATAACAGGATGTCAAGTGAGGGTAAGAAAAATAGGATACATAGTTGTTGATGAAATAACTATGAACTATATCAAAGGTTTAATGATCAAGATTCTTAGTTTCTCAGTCATCCTTATCACAAATTCATATCTCAACATTTTTTATTTTATTTCACGGTAGGACCCTGGTTTCTCTGAATTACCTATAACTCTGGAGCTGCTATCAGGCCCCAACTACTATGCTGCACAAAACATACAAAAAGTTGTATAGTCTTCCTGCGAAACAGGCTTAGACTGGAAAAGAAGGATCCCTCCCTGTATTCTCAGAGTTTGTATAGAGGGTCTTATACCTAACTATAGTTTTAATGTCTAGATGGGACAAGAATGGTGACTTATTTGCAACAATAACCCCTAAACCATTCTGGGCATATTTCATTGATTCATAAGATGCAGCAGAATCATCTGTGAATTATTTATTTATTTTTGTTTTGCTTGTTTATGTCTCTAGTCCACACAAAGCAGAACTCAGCATTTACTCTGGCTCTCTATTTAGAAATCACCCCGTGGACTAAACATAGTACAGAGAATCCCACCTGAATCTGTTACATGCAAGACATAGAGAGGACTTAAATATTAGATATTATGCTGTGTATTTTATTTCATGCCACTTACATGAGGATTTTTAATGAAATTTTACAGATTCTCTCCACAGAATTTCTGATTCACTAGGTCCTAAATATTCAATAAATTTCAAGCCAACACAGTTGCTTCTGGTTCAGTAACAATAATTGAGGAATCACTGACCTGGACGAGTTCTTATTATCTTTTGGCCTGAAAGACTAACGTACTGAATTCTTTCTCTTCTTTGTATTTTATAATACAAGTTATATTTCTCTGTCTTTCAGAATCATGTCTTAAAAGTAAAATCCAAAATGTTGGAATACTAGAAAATTCTTTTACCAAAGCACATATTTTTAACAACTTGAAAGCACTTTGTCTTCATAACAGTAATTTTTCTTTTCTCCTCAATATATTTTGTAGGCAAATACCTACAAAAGAGACTCACAGACATGGGGGCAGAGCTGCTACTGGATCTCCCTGTGCCAAGCTGCTCACAAGGCGCCCAGGAGGGATGGCAGGTTCTAGCCCTGGTCCGCCACCCCAGCAGAGCCTCGCAACAAGTCAGACGACCCCCACTCCATGAAGGCCTCCATTTTCCACATTTGGACTTCCCCCTCATCAGAACTCCACCCAGCAGACCTGCCTATCACAGCCCGGCTCATCGAGATCCACCCTGCAGCAGTCTTTTTTAAATCCAGCCCAGGTATGCTGATCCAGAGACTCACAGACATGGGGCAAAGCTGCTACTGGCTCTCCTTGTGCCCAGCCGCTCACGAGGCACCCAGGAGGGATGGTGGGTTCTAGCCCTGGCCCGCCACCCCAGCAGAGCCTCGCAACAAGCCAGATGACCCCCACTCCACGAGGGCCTCCATTTTCCACATCTGGACTTCCCCTCGTCAGAACTCAACCCAGCAGACCAGCCTATAACAGCCTAGATCACGTGGCCACTTGCAGCCATGCCAGTCATCAATAAATGCTGGATTTAGAGATGACTACAAGAGTATGCTACCCTCACGGCAGAGCCTGGCAAGCTACCCGTGTCATATTTGGTATGCCAAATACCAGTAACTGTTATAGACTTCATTCCCATGACCTGATGGAATGGTTTGAGGCTCTTTATGTTCCTGGAGCAAGCAGATGCCCTTGGGCTTACTAGCATGAGACAGGCCATATGGAGATGTTACTGGTGCTCGCTCGAACAAATCAATGGTGAACAGGAAGACAGTGTGATACAGTGATATTTTGTAGCTGTTTTGGACTAAAAGTAGTTAACATAAAATAAGAGGAAATTATATATATTTTTTTCTAACTGCAAATGAACATGTCCTGTTGGGAAAAACAATACATTTGCAGACATTTAAAAAGTATCTACTATTTAAGTACTCTCTATGTTAGCTTTCATTGCTAAATATAGTTTAGCCACATAACAGTTTTCCAAACTCTGAAGATGTAATACTCTTCTGCAATTATGTTTTGTTAAATAATGCTTAGCAGATTACAAGTATTTAGCTAAGTTAATATGGGTAACCATTTACAACCTGCTGTATTTTGCTTAAAGTAATTTTAAGCAATTATATTATATTCACGTGTTTTTACTTGATGCACAAATATGCTAGCTGAGTCTACTAAATGAAAGTTCATGTTGTTAATCCCTTTTCTCTTATTGCATTTAAATTAGACAATAATATTTTTATAGCCTAGCTAATAGTTGAAGAAGAACCTGGGTCATTGGGAGTATAAGACATGAAGACACATAAATGTACTCTATACATTTTGGAAAACAGTAATGAGACAAAACCAGAAATTACTTGCATAAATTATTGCTAATAAATATTATTTATATGAAGAAGGCAGTGCATTATTACATGTCCTTGATTTTAATGGCTAGAAAACTTTATTTTCTATAGATAAATTTCCCATGTAGCTTTAAATCTCACCTCACTCAATGTAATTTTGATTCCTCAGATCTCTATTTCGGTTATTAGAACTAAAACTCTGGATGCTAGGTTGTGTGTGTGTTTATATGCCTGTTGACTTTGTTTTTTTATACAAATTCACTATATTGCATAAATTTAACCTTTGATTTCAATAGCCCTTTACTGTTATGTGACATTTACATGTGTAGTGCATATAAACACAGCATACTTTAATATCATAAACTGAAGTTGGTAGTAGAGGAGAAGACTACAAAGGCCAAAGAAGTTTTTCAGGATATAATTATGAATTTCTACCTTTGTTTTGAAGCTCTGCTTCTTGTCTATTGTGTTTGCATAGATATCAGCAAAGATTTTTTTTTTCAAAATGGAATCAACCCTTTTTGGTTCCCTCCCTGCCAGCTGCTTGTTTCTATTTCTGTTTATTTCAAGCAATCAACAGCTCTTTTTACATTTCTACAGACTGACTTTCTGTCCAGTCTTTCATTTGGAAAAACGAAAAATATGTTGGCTTTAACTGAAATCAGGTCTAGTAAACATCACTGTAACATGAACTGGTGCATATTGGTCCACGTTCTTTATAGTTTCAATTCCATTTTGCTAATTGAAGATGTTAGCAGAGTGCTCAACAATTAATTCTGTCCAAAAACTGACAAAAGAGCAATTGTTTTCAAGGATTATAAGTACTGAATATGTGTTATTATTTGTAGACTCTGATAATTTACTTTGCCTCCCATGGGCTCCATTTGTAGTGAAGATCTATCATTTTGCCTATCCTATGATGTTGGCTAGACAAAATAATAGCACTCTAATCTAAATGTGATTCACATGTTGTCACTTAGGCCACTTCCCTGTGTCACTAAACTCGTTACATCAGCTAAACAATGAGATCTTTACATGTGAAACTTATTTTCAACAGAAAAGGCTGTTTCTTATTTGTTTTATCAAAAGTATATATAGATTGATAAAATATCTTTCCCATATAGAATTATTTGTTCTTGTAGAGAGCAGCCAAAAATAATGTAAAGACAAAAAGCAAAGCACCACTCGAGCACTGAACTACTCCTGGGTATTCCATTTGAAGATCTATGGTAAGTAATCCTTAAAACTGATGCTACTTCTTAACTTTCCTAGATAAAGACAATAATTTATCTTGTGATTAATTAGTAAACACTATATTACTGTCATTGACAGTAAGCATTTCATCTAAAATGCTGATAAAACATTTTAGAGATGCATGTGTACTCAAATATCAAAGTTCCTTGCATTTTCTTGTTTCCTTGGCATTTTAGTTCCTACTCAATTTACCAAAGTTTCATGCATCTATAATGGCTTCAGAAAATGTAATAATAACTCCTCTTTCATTAAGCCAATGATCCGTAGCTGTGTTTGATCTATAAATATGACACAGGATGAACTATGGAGGTTGACAGCATTAAGCCCTGCAGGTCAGAAGACAGCTACTGCCAAATGTAGGATGTGATCAGCGAGACCCTGCTTTTCAGAATGATTGCCATTTTGCTGCATTACACCTAGCTTTTAAATAATCCATAATGTAGTTTGTCTTAAATGTGCTTCCAGGGAAGAGACAGCAGTGTAGCTACTTATCCAAATGATAGATTTTCCATGTTCACCTCTGAAGCCTCGATGGTGAAGCATGTTTTTATCTGAAGCTTAGTTTTAGTTTTCTGTTTCATTAGTGTGGAAAACTATGACTTAACTCACCTTTACCTTATACCTTTGACCTCATTTATGTGTTTGGGGATTAATAATTTTATTCATTTAAATGTTTTTCTAGTATGTATTCAGAATTGTTAAGAGATCAGAGTATTTTCTGTTATAAATATATATTAAATGCGTTGCAACTCAGCTTTTCATTTCTTCTATATAGGACCAAAGTTCGACCCTCCTAAACTACTTGAGCATATCATTTTATTTGTTGCTTGTTACTAAAGATATAACAAATATTAACACAAGTGTGATTTATTATAATTATTATTTTATATTTCATTGTAAAAATGAATTGAGCTTTCAGGTGAAGATGGAAGAGGTGTTTTATATATATATATATATATATTTAAATATATATGTGCGTCTGAGTGTTATATTTTTTCTTTTTCTTTTGTGGGAAGGTGACTGAAGGGAGATTTGGCCAAAATCGCGGTGTTCAGGGGCTATTTCTGGCTCTCTACTCAGTAATGACCCCTCATAATGCCTGTGATTAAACTGGGGAAAGTTAGAATTTTAGTTTGTTTTTATCGTGCCACATCCAGCAGTGCTCAGGGCTTACTCCTGGCTCTGTGCTCTGGGCTCATTCCTTGAGGTCTCAAGGACATATTTATTGCAATAGATTAAACCCTGGCCAGCTGTATCCAAGACAAGCACCCTACCCATTGTACTACGTCTCCAGCTCTAAGTTAGAATTTAAAAAGGTGTGATTCACTTCATAAATGTTCTCTGATCACACATGCTATATGATGAAATAATTTGGCAGAGGTTACTCGTTGATTAAGATTAATATATTATTCCTAACCTCTCCCACTTCTCTCTCTGTGAATACACCATACGCATATTATTGGCCATATGTTTCTGCTTGTATTCTGTTCTCAGAGTGTGCATAGACATGAAATGCTTCCCTTGAGGGAAGAGGAACAGAGACTCTTGAGATGAATGAATCTCCCATAGCAAACAAAGATGCTCTTCTTTAGAATTCAACACAGTCATGGAATCAGAGCACACAAGAAGTGATCTATCAGTACAGCCTCAAGGTCACAATTTCAAATTCACAGAGTCACCCAAGAGAGGTTTTTAGCATCAGTAAGTGCTTCTGGGACTGCTGCAGAACACAGTGTAAATGGAAACACCATTTATTAGAGTGAAGAAGGTACATTGAATGCAAAATTTTGGTCTTTTTTTCTCGTCAAATGACAAAATAGACTATCTAATAAAATGATAAGTGATTTAAGTTATGACTTATTAGAGATATTTGAAATTGTTATGTGTTATGATAATGAATTATTCAATACTGGAGGGTTACATAAGGCAAATAAGGCTATAGGGTTTTTAGCTTTAAAAACAGGGAAGGAAAAAACATAAGTGTGACCTGAGTGAAGTAAAAGATCACCAATTTAATATTAGGTTGGAATTTTGGGTATAAAACTAGTTAAATTGGGTAGAAACGTTTAGGAACCTCTTAGGAGCATGCTAGACAAGCACCATATGTCCTGTACTAGCTCCCAGGTCCTGAAAATCCTATTAATAGATAAGTTGCACTAATATCCTATGTTGGGGTTATTCACAGAAAAAAAAGTTATTACACATGTTATATAAAATATATTTATATACATATATGCATGTATACATATATTATATATGTATATATGCCACCTATAATATATACATATAGGTGGCATATATAATGAAGCAAACATTTACAAAAATGGGAATAGAACACTTAGGCAAAACTGTGTGATATATTTTGGAGATGAGGGTCTGTTTTATTTAGGAAAATCATTAAGACGTGGGGCCTGAGTGATAGTCCAGTGGGTAGGGCATTTGCCTTGCACGAGGCCGACCCATGCCGGCCTGGGTTCGATCCCCAGCATCCCATATGGTCCCCTGAGCACCGCCAGGAGTAATTCCCGAGTGCAGAGCCAGGAAAAACTCCGGCACGGAGACCCACAAAAAACTGAAGCAAAGTGAAACGAAGTATAGAAGAGTAATCCTGAGTATATAGCCATGTATAACCCTTGAGCATTTCCAGAAGAGCCTCTTCTCCTCCCCAAAATGAGGAACAAATTAACAAAAGCCATAGCTGCCATGCTATTTTGAGGAAAGATGTCTAAAAAATTAACATAAGAGTGTGCCTGTGCAAAAATCAAAAATGAAAAAATGTGTCAAAGAAAGTCTATCGTAAAGTTGAGAATGATATTTTTGATTGTGGATATGTGAGAGAATTCCTGTATTTTTTTTTTTCTTTATGGGGGTGAGCAAACCCACATGGTGGCACATGGGGCTAACACCTGGCTTTCAGCTTAGGTACTCCTGGTGGTAGTTTGGAGACTTTGAGAGATATAGAAACCTGGTGTGCAGGGATGCCCACCAAGGGACGCCAGATGTCGGGGACTCTGCCAGGGTCCCCAATGTGCCGGGAAGTGAGTTCCCTTCTACATCCATCCGCCGGCGGGGGAATGGATGAAGACTCAGAAATCTGATGCAGTTTTCAAAGGCTTTACTTATCACGGGTTCGGGCATACAAATCAGCAATAGGAAAAACCCTGTGCTTAGGATTCCCTGCTAGAACCCCAGCCATGTGTAGGCCAAGATGGTGGCCACCACATGTAAAGGCCCTGTAAAGAGACAAAGACAATACTCCCAAGAAGGGTGCAGAGAGCTCACAAAGAGAGAGCCCAAAAAGAGAGAGAGAGAGAGAGAGAGAGAGAGAGAGAGAGAGAGAGAGAGAGAGAGAGAGAGGGGGAAGCAGGCTGGTTTTATACCCCTGCATCTCAGACCTCCTACTATTATGGGAAGCAGGAAGGGTCAAATGCCCTTAGGTAATTTCTCCCAGCACCTCACCTAGGCCCTATAATATGCTAATGTTTTGAGCCCAGATCTGCCTGGAAATGCCTTATAGGGTAGAGAAGGGGGTTTCTGAGATGGCATGTCTCTGTACCAAAGACTAATACCAATGCCAGTTAAATATTTCTCCAAGCCTTCACAAGAGTCTCCTCTACTACATGGTAGTTTTGTATTTTAGTTGCCTTTGAGTTATCAGGGAGCCATGCTTACTTGCTTGGAGGCAAACAGCATTTCTCTCTGGTCTAATTACTTAGAGATCCAACGTGGCCAGGCAAATATGCTGGTAAGATCTAGCTAGTCCCACGATGATTGTGGTAGCATGAGAGAATATTTATACCAGCCAGTACAGAATACATGGTCAGATAAACTGCCACATTTAGACTACCCCCTATCTATGAAGTGACCTGCAGGAGGCAATCCAGGGCAGATGCAGAGGCTCTTAGAGGACTCCTGCAACACTGGTGGGCTACATGCAAGACAAACACTCTATTATAGTTTCAGTCCTGAGAATGTAATATTTTCAACCAGAACTTTCAATCTGTCTATCTACTCAAAATTAACATTTTTAAATAACCATTGCTATTTTGTAATAAAAAGTGAATGACTTTATAAACTATATGTTTTTGTTGGGGTGCTTCCCTTCCTATGTTCAGTGCTAACACCTTTCTCTGTGTTTAGGGATCACTCCTGGCAGTTCTCAGGACCTTATGTGATACCTAGTAGTGAACATGGGATGTCACACCCAGAGCAAGCACCATACTCACCGTACTATCTCGGTTATTAATAAAATATTTAGAATATATATGTAATTTTATTTTGTATAAAGGAGTAATACAATTTTCTCTACTTTGCTTCACTTAGAGAAATTGAAACATTATTATCATTCATTGCCATACCCTGGATTTTAAATGTACTAAAACTGTTCTTCATAAATCTTCAAATTCTTCATCAAACACATTATAGAACTATTCTATCCATTAAAACTAATTTAATTTTCATCTGAGTAATATTCCCAGATGTCCAGATCCATCTGTATTTTATCAGGATGATATATTTTCTCTACTTGTATCATTTTATTGTAGGCTTAATGTGTATTCATTTATATTTTCCACACACTGCTAATGAACATGTTGAGTAAGAATACCAATGCATATTATCATCCGCTTAGTCTTTTGTAGGGTTTTTTTTTTTTTTTTGCTTTTTTGGGTCACACCTGGCAATGCTCAGGGGTTTATCCTGGCTCTGCACTCAGGAATTAATCCTGGTGGTGCTCAGGGGACCATATGGGATGCCGAGGATCAAACCTGGGCCGGCATGGGCTGGCCACGTGCAAGGCAAACGCCCTACCCACTGAGCTATCACTCAGGCCCTTTTGTAGGTATTTTTATCTTCCAATGATCCTTCATTAACTGAAGTATTCTATTTGCTGGGCTGATTTTTATATTCTTTCTGTGGTCATTATTTGTATGCAGTAAAACTTTTTGGTATTGAAACACTCAATAACCTTTTTTCAGTTCTGACCATTTTGAGGAATAGAAGAAATCAGTGATATGAGAGATTTTAAAAAATTGTTTTTCAGAGTTCTGTTTTGGTATTGTTTTAGCTTAGTTTCTTCTATCCTCTCTAGCAACAATGGTAGCGGTTTTAATGTTCAAACCAACATACTGAAATGTCCTCCAGGATCTGTTAGGAAGATATGCCACAAACCCTACAGTAAAATGAAGAGAACTGAGACTACTGACTTCATGTGGAGGATGTGATCACAGGAAATAGTCTACCCTCATTCTCCAGATTTAAGCACAGATACTGCATAATCAGAGAGAGTAATCAGTAAATCTTTTACAAAGAGTTATGGATATTTATATTCTCTTTGCTATCAGTAAGGTGAACTTACTTGCTTAACTTATTCCCTTCTCGTAAATTTCATATTTGAGAACAATTTTTCCAACACAATTCTCCTGATATACCAGGCACAAAATTATATTTTGCTTTGAATTATAAAGAAAATTATATCAGAAATAAATCACTGGCAGTTTTTTTTTTGGTATCTTTAAAACGGATTTTTTTCTCATACCGAGAGAGCTAAACATTAGTACTTGGGATATATCATGACTAAACTGAGTATTATATTAGGATTGGCTATTCCTAGCAAATCTTCCCATTTCTGTTTCGAAGTAGTAGCTGCTTCTTACACACTTTACTTATGCATTTTACTTCCCTAGGAAATCATTAAGACAATATCCCAAATTTACAGTGCATGATCAATGTTCTTTATCTTTTTTTCTATTCCCATGCAAGCATTTGATTCTAATTATGATCAAGTAGCTTAATATCTCAGATTCTTAAGGAACTTTAATAAGAAAAAATTGCTTGGGAATGCACATGTAATCATTTCAAGCTCAATGAGATACATTCACAAAAACAAAATAGAACATCAAGCATGGTATACATTTCAATAAACATTAACAGAAAGCAATAATAGTAAATGATTAAGAAAATAGCCTTAGAATTAAAGTGAAAAGAAACTAATACACTTTGATTAATTTATATAGAGCTGAAACTTAGAAAAAAGAGTTGTTAAAGAACACTCAAAATTTTAAATATGACTTACACTACCGTAAATTACATCGGCTAAGTCTGATAACCAAATAAGTTCACTGCTATATCATTTTAAAATGGCAATTAATAATCCTGAAGTATTCTTGAATTTAAATGTAATAGTTACAAAAAGCTCCTATCAAAATGACATTTTCATAATAGCTGAGGTCTTATAAATATTAGATATATACAATCTTCTCCCTCACAGTAATACTTGGTAAATACTTCTCCAACTATTTAATAAATTAAAACAGTGTGAGAAACCCATAATGATGAAACAAAGTAGTATAGGATCCAAAGAAGTATAGGCACTGAGCAAGTGTAAAATTTCCTAAGGCAGAAAGAAAGAACTAATTAAGGCAATATTTTTGGGTTCAGTCCCACCACAAACATTGCATATGGTTCTGAGCACCACAAGGGATGACTCTGGAGTACAGAGCCAGGAGTAAGCCTTGGGCGCTGCTGTCTGTGGCATAAAACTCCCCAAATAGATGAACAAAAGTAATAAATAAAATTTCCAAAAAGGAAATCTATATGATGCTCATGCATTAGAGTGATAAATCTTGTGTTATTAGAGAGAAAACAATACCAGATTATCAATAAAATATTTTCCTAGGCTTGCATAACAACAATCAATATTGATTGGTGATTTGTTACATTAAACTTATTTTTTAAATTTAAGACAAACCTTTTTGCCTTCCTTTCTTTCAACTTTGTTATTCAATAGGGTGATAGTAAAAGTAAATGTGCGGGATGGGAGGATTTTTATTACTATTTCTGATGGTATTTTAAATCAACACTTTATTTAAGAAACACTTAAAAAGTGATGGCTTCTTATTTTAGGAAATCCACTAGGAAATTTTAGTGGGCACTGTTCTCTTACTAATTTTATTTCAATCGTGCTAAAACAGCGAAATGATTTGGACTTAATTAACTATAATAGTTGTTCAGATCCTTTAAAATAGTTACCTAGAGCTTGCTTCTATTTAATTCTTTTTACTTTTTGAGTCAGGTGCCTTCCATGGGGTTCTCTGCAGGCCACTGTTCCTTGACCAACTCTTCCAGCAGATCAATGCAAGGAGTTAAGGCTAAGGTGTTATTCAGATCTTGCCGTGCTCCTGGACCCATGAGATTAGTCACATAATGCATATTGGCTTTCAGGGCTGGATCTCCTGATGCTCATGGGAACATTTGCATCATGCTCCAGTGAGCAACATGCAAGGCATGTGCCTAAATTTCTATGTTCTCTTTCTGACTCCTGATTAGCACTTTTTATGGGCATTCCAGAGATTTCCTTGACTTATAGTCAATAGTTTAGTTGTAGCAAGTGATGTAAATATTACTGTAGATGCTGAATTCAAAGATATGGGGTTTAAGCTTTTGCATTTAGAAGCATAGAAAAGGGATTAAAAGCAGATTTCCTTTTATGAAAAAATGAGATAATGTGAACATTTTCACTTCTTACACAAATGAAGAGTAATTCTGGGCTGGAGCGATAGCCCAGCGGGTAGGGCATTTGCCTTGCAGCGGCCGGCCCATGCCGGCCTGGGTTCGATCCCGGCATCCCATATGGTCTCCTGAGCACTGCCAGGAATAATTCCTGAGTGTAGAGCCAGGAGAAACCTCTGAGCATTGCCAGGTGTGACCCAAAAAGCAAAAAAAAAAAAAAGAGTAATTCTGAGATTATTCTAGATTAATTTACTTATAGAAATTAGTTCTAAAATTTTATAGCCATTTCCTGTAAAATGTTATGTTTTATGTAAAAACGTGTTTATATATTTTTATATTTTAATTTTTGGTGGGGAGTGGTCACACCCAGTGATGCCCCGGGTTACTTGTGGCTCTGTACTCAGCAATCACTCCAGGTGTTGCTCAGGGGACCATATGAGATGCCTGGGATTGAACCTGGGTTGGCTGTGTGCAAGCAAACTCCTGACCTCCTGAACTATTGCTCTCTCCCTCTATCTCATAATTTTTCAAAAAAAAAACCCTATAAGAACACTTGCTCTACAGTCTGAGGAAATGCAACATATACATAAAGAATATTTTAGTAGAAAAAATGTAATATAACAAAGTCAATGTTCAAAACTTTGTCAAAGTCAATATAATCTAAATCTACTGAGAAATGAGAAAGCTAAATGGAAAAAAAGGAAGAAGATGATTTACATGGCCAAGCATATAGATTAAATGAAAACATAGAGTTACTTAAGTCCAAATTAACTCAATTGTGGTCTCTCTCCATTTTGCACCTGCAGCATGTGGACACAGTTCAGATGAGATAGCATCTGGCACATTGTAAGGGTGGTAATCTACAATTGAAGAAACATTTAAATCATGGTTGCACTTATGAGGAAAGAGAAAAAATGCAATTAAGAAGATTGAGTCTAAGATAGGTTTAAATTCACAATTTTTACATCACTCCTTCTTTAGATCCATGAGACTAGAATCTAGGCTAACAGGATCTAAGAGGGAACCTGAGGTCGTGAAGCAACAGATAGTTTGTTCATGGAGCAGCACAGAAAGCGTCCTTCGGAGATGATCAAATCTGGTTCCACAACCTGCTATTCCATCACTTAGGCTTGAGGAGTTGAGGTGCTTAAGTTTTTTGCATTATTTATTTTTTTAATTTTGTAAAGAGAACTATAGTATCATAGAAAGGGTTTGGATTATGCTGAGAATTAGTAGAAAGCTGTAAAGTTGAAGGCACCATGATAAAATAAATGTTAGATTACATTCTTGATTTCTTTTCTTATATTTCTGGTGTTTTTTTATTTCTGTGTTTTGATTTATAGCGTTTACCTACTTTGTGTCCTGTTGATCTTAGAAATCAACTAATTTTTATTACATATAGTATGTCATATATTTACAAATGAACAAATTAAATGCTAGAATTGCAATCATGAACATGAAGAGAAACAAATTGTAGGTTCATATAATCTACTTGATGAGACAAACATAAAAAACTTACTAAGGATTAAAACTATGGGAACCAAAACACAGACATTGGGTTAGTACACTTGACTTGCATGCAGCCAAGCTAGTTTTGATCCCTGGATCTCACGGTGCCCCATATTGTCCTCCGACCTTTCCAGTAGTAAGACCTAAGCAACTCCAGGTGATACCCCAAAGCAAAATAAAACAATACAAAAGTAAACAAGACAAAACAAGGTTATGTTAGAAATGAAGAGTTAGTTTAACAGGCAGCAGCTTCCTTTCTCACTCTTGACCCAGGTTCTATTCTATGCACTACATATGATGCTTTGAGACCTGCCAGATGTGATCTCTGAGCACAAAGCTGGGAGTAAACCCTGAGCACTACTCTGATTGACCCCCAAACAAAAGAAAATAAAATGAACGTAAACTTATTTTGGGGCTGGAGGGTTAATATAGCATGTGCGGAGTTTGTCTTTCCTGTCTCTAACCCAGATTCTATTCCATGAACTACATATGGGTCCTGTGTCCTGCCAGGTGTGATCTGTTATGGTAAAGCCAATAAGCTAAACACTGTCAGAAGTTGTCCAAAAAAAAAAAAAATAGCGTTATTTTATATATATCATAGCACCTTTGAGTGAAAGAAAAAGCTTATAGCATAAAAAAGATGAAAAAATTCAAGGAAGTATTTAGTGACTTTTATAGCTAAAAGGCACTAGAGAACAAAAAAAGAAAAATACATGGGCAAGGAATCTTGAGGTAGGAAAGCACATTCTGCATAAAGTCAAAGGAATTTTTTCATTAAATTAAGTCTATAAAATATCACTTGATCGCTTGACATCCCATTATTCATCGATTTGCTCGAGTGGGCTCCAGTAACATTTACATTTGACCTTATCACGTGCCAGTATAGCCCAATGGCATATGCTTGCTCCAGGAATAAGAAGAGCCTTAAACTGTTCGTTCAGGGTCTTGATGAAGATATCTGACTATCTTGTAGTGGGCGGCCACGTGATATTTTGACATCCCGTGGGATCCATGTGACATCATGTGACAATTAGTGTGGGTGCCATGCAAACATCATGCAAAAATTAAATGGGAAAGAATGGGAGTGAAGATAAACGGTCAGCAACCACCTCCGCTTCACTGATGACATCATTCTAATAACACTAAACATTAGCCAAGGGGGCACAAATGCTGGCTGACTTTGACCAAGAATGTGGAAAGATAGGTCTATAGCATAATCTCAATAAAACTATGTTTATGAGAAATGAACTAGTTCCAGAGGCCCCATTCACTTTCAATGGAACAAACATCTCTGAATGCAGCAGTTAATTGTACCTAAGTCGAGAAGTCAACATGATGAACGTCCTAAAACCTGAGCTGTGCAGGAGGAAATGAGCAGCATGGAATGCCTTCAAAAGCATCGAAGAAATAGCAAAAAGAAAAATATAAAATATGTATTAAAAATTTCAAGAAGTCCTTATTAAGTTATTATTAGGAAAGAATAATAGATTTAGATAATATATTGAAAGTCTAAGATTTATGTACAGGCCGTGTTTGAAATCTTATAACAGTGAAAGTATTCCTTAAAATGTAAGATATT
This sequence comes from Cryptotis parvus, assembly GCA_021461705.1. NCBI lineage: Eukaryota > Metazoa > Chordata > Mammalia > Eulipotyphla > Soricidae > Cryptotis > Cryptotis parvus. Next base: position 42,369 of record JAJIBD010002834.1, read on the forward strand.
CCAATACAGGACAGTTTGAGGGTAATTAGTTTAATATAATTCAGACTGACAACTCTTTGAAGTCCAAGGTCTAAATTTGCAAAAGAGATAAAATACAAAGCATTGATGGGAATGGTAGAGATTATCATGACAGCTATTCACTCATTCTATCCATACCCTTTTTTCCTCTTTTGGTATAATGTCCAATTTGCATTGATGGAAACAAGAAAGATTTTTGTACTATTTAAGTCAAAGTTATATTTGCTATAATTCTAAAATATATTGTGTTAAACATATATGTGAAGCAATGATGTAAGAGAAACACAGCCATCAAAATTTAGTCAAAACCTTAACTGGAAAATGTATATTTTTCAAGGCTTAATTCATTTTTGTTTATTTGGATCCAATACAAATCAGTGCTCAGGACTTATTGCTAACTGTGTTCAGAGGTCAATTCCTGTTGGTACTCAGGGTCCACATGTGGTACCAGGGATTGAAAAGTTATACGACCAAGGCAAGTGCTTTAACCTCTGTACTATCCTTCTGACTCTTCAAATACATATACTGTATTTGTGGTTCTCTGGCAAAAATGGAATCATACTTTAAATTTTATACAGAATAGCTTAGGTAAATGACTTTCTACATGCATAATTAAATTACAATCTTGATAACATTTAATTTTATTGTCAATGTATTATGCTTATAAAACACAGTATGTGTCTTAATAAGAATAATATGCAAGTCACTGTGTTCCAGTGCAAGTAATATAAACAAGGACATTCTTTTTACTTATTTTGGGAGTTTTTGAGTTATATTCAACTGTGTTCAGGGATCACTTCTGGCTCAGGGATTGCTCCTTTGTAATGAAGATTGGTCCCTGATGCTCAAAGGATGATATTGAGAGCCAGTGCACAAATAGAATAGGCAGCATGCAAGGAAAGTGCTGAATAACTGTACTATTTCTGAATGCAAACACTAAACTTCTTAATAATTCATATAATCATTCAGTATTTTATAATAAGCCCTTGGATTTAGTGAGATGGGTTTTAGTACTCTGATATTTCAAATAATAAGCCTGAACTCCTTGTCATCTAGAAACACTGACACACTATAATTGTATAAGAAATATTTGTAGTATGTTAAATTCATAGAGTACCTAGTGATAAAACTTAAATATCTAGGAATCCATGGCCTCTCACAAAATCTAAGCTAAGACTTTTCTAGTAGGAAAACATTTAAATAGGAGCCATAGATTTCTTTCATTTAATCAATTGTTTATGTATTCATTTGCCTATTCATTCCAAATTATCATCTACCTGTTTCTTTGTAACATATTATCTGTGAGGAGATTTTTAGTGAAGGCGATACATCAACATAGAATTATGTATATATAATTATGGCTATAGCTCTTGTGGTGTATAGCTTTCCAAAGAAAATAGATGAGTACCTAGTAAATAACTTACATTTTACAGAAGGGAGAGAATTCAAGATGATCATACTAATTTGGGCTTGAGAAAGAGGGGTGTTTATAAAATCTCAGAAGACAATGTTAGCTAAAATTGTTCTATGAAAACTGTAGTCAAGAAAAATGAGGCAAAATTTGGAGAAAAATTACAAGAGTATTGCATTCCAAGGTGTGTCATGTAGAAAGAAAATGTATAGAGTAGAAAAGAAAGTTAAATCAGAATGGAATATAGAAAACATAAATTAAAACATGAAAAAGTATTCTGAGGGCAAGTACTAAATGTGAAAATCCTTGCGTGGCATGTTAAGAAGTTTCATGTATTCGCAAAAGCAATTACTTATTTAATAGATGAGCTATTTAGCAAAGAAGCATTGTTATTAGACTCACATTTTTATTTGTTTTGAAAATCTTTTACAAAGGCAAAAGAGAGAGAGTTTAAAAGTTAAAACAACAGGGGGCCGGCGATAGCCCAGCTGGTAGGGCGTTTGCCTTGCACTCGGCCAGCCTGTGCCGGCCCTGGTTCGATCCCCGAATCCCATATTGTCTCCCGAGCACCGCTAAGAGTAATTCCTGAGTGCAGAGCCAGGGGTAACCCTTGAGCATCGCCGGGTGTGACCCAAAAAGCAAAAAAAAAAAAAAAAGTTAAGACAACATGTCTTGCTATGACTGACCTCAATTCAGAGCACAGTTTATGTGGTCCTGAAGGCATCTCTTTGGGAGACAATGCTCCCAGAAAGAAAGACCTGTTTTGCAGAAATTATATATAGAAACATCTTAAATAAAAATGTCAAATATGTTGAATTATAATTTGATTTTAGAGCTTGCTTAGCAGGTAACAGAGTTAGGAGATAATTTGTGAAATACTACATGCATGGCCTACTAATTGATGTGTTATGGAACTGGAAATGTGTTGATTTTAATTGCAATGATCAATGTTTGTGATCAATTATGAAATCAGGAAACGATTATGGAAGGAAAAGAACAGTTAGATGTACTTTGCTTCTTTTGAAATTGAGATTTCTACCAGGCATCTGACAGAAATTTTTGTCGGCTATTTAGATAGAGATTTCTGGGATTGCTGAGAAACATCTGTATGGAGGTGACGTATAGGAAAGGAAAAAAACAACAGTATAATGCTGTTCTCACAGTCTTTCCATTACAGGCTATGAGATAGTCAGAAATTTTCCCCCTTTGTAGGAAGGTTGCTTTTTATTCATTTATTTTTATTTTTTTATTTTTTTATTATACCACCATAAGATATACAATTGCAAGTTCATGTTCAGGTTTCAGTCAAAGAGTGCTCCAGCACCCATTCCTACACCAGTGCCCATTTACCATCACCAATGTCCCCAGATTCCCTGCCCTTTCCTATCGCTTGCCTCTATGGCAGGCACTTTGCATCTTCTCTCTCTCTCTCTCTCTCTCTCTCTCTCTCTCTCTCTCTCTCACCCTTCTCTTACACATTATGGCTTGCAATACATACATTTAGAATTTATCATATATATCCCTTTGACTACATTCAATGCTCAGTTCCAGGCATGATAATATTGGTTGCAAAGTTTTTAACATCAGAATAGATTGGACAAGCTTTTGGAAAATATTTAATATATTTCAATCAGCATCACTTCTTGTAAACTAATTCAGCATTTCTCTGCCAGTAGTCATATGCCTCCTAACCTGACTTTTGTGTTCTCAAGATAGTTCAATTACACCAAAGGTGAAAAACGTGCAAGTGGAGGACCATGGCATAAGATTAGATTGGTCATCAGGTAGGATGGGGTAGGGGAAGGCACTGAAAGGAAACAAGTCTGGAAGGGACTAAAGTCAAAATGGGGATAGAAAACACTGGAGTTGAAGATGATACTTGCCAGTAAAATTCTTAACTAAAATTTCAAGTCATGTTGTGGAAAGAGAACTGACACTATGAAATACCTCAGCTGACTGACTTCATTTATGATAGCTTGGAGTATTGAGAGAAACCTTTATACAGCACTCATGTTTTAACTAGTGTTATTACTGAGCAGTTCACAATCATTTATTTAAATTGTTACTTTCACTTATGTACTGCATTAAAAATTTTAAAGCTATGCCTCTTGCAAATAGCACCAGATTTGACACCACTTCATACATGAATGATAGATTAGTACAGAAGTAATACCGCTAAGCATGACTTCAGGAAATCTAGGTTTATCTGGCTCAGGCTATAGTTATACAACCTTTAAAACATGTATAATCTCTTTTTAAAACCGTTCTAGTATTTTACATTGGATCATTTTCTTTATTCCACATTCTCATTCTTTCCACGTTCTATGTTGAAAGATAGGTGTATAGCTGAATTTCAGCAAAACTATGTTCATGAAAAATGAACTAGTTCCAGAGGCCCCGTTCACTCTCAATGGAACAAACATCTCTGAATGCAGGAGTTACGTGTACCTAGGTCGAGAAGTCAACATGATGAACGACCTAAAACCTGAGCTGCACAGGAGTAAGAGAGCAGCATGGAATGCCTTCAAAGGCATCGAAGAAATAGCTAAAAGGACAAAGAACCTCCGGCTCTGGGCACATCTCTTCAATTCCACCGTTCTCCCTGCATTAACATATGCCTGGGCCCTATGAAAGCAGGATGAGAGTGCTATTCGAGTCTCCCAAAAAGGAATTGAAAGAGATATGCTTGGAATATCACACCTCACTCAAGTGAAAGAAGGAATTTGGAGCTCCGACCTCCTTTGCTGTTCCAGAGTCAGCGACACTGTCTCGTTTACATGGGCTGGACATGTAATGCAATTTGGAGATGATTGCTGGACTAGAGCCGTTACCGACTGGATCCCACGAGATGTCAAAAGATCATGTGGCTGCCCACCTACAAGATGGTCAGACTTCTTCGTCAAAACCCTGAACGAACGATTTGAGGCTCTTTGTATTCCTGAAGCAACCAGATGCCATTGGGCTACACTGGCACATGATAGGGTCAAATGGAAATATTACTGGTGCCTGCTCGAGCAAATCGATGAATAATGGGATATCAAGTGATCAAGGGATCATTTTCTTTTTGACTTATCTGATTCCTATGTCTAGGCATACATTTTAAGAACACATACATCTAATGATTGTGTTCTTCTCTTTGTCACTTCTAAAATTAAATTATAGTCTACTTAGAGGTATGGAATTCCACAATATAAGTTCATGTTATCAAGTATCATATAGGTATCTATTATGCTCTATATTTTTATTAATACACAGTGGTTTGCAAAGGTATTTATAGTTATATTTAAGGGATACAGTGTTCCAGCACCAGTACCATCAAATCACCAGTGACTACTTTCTTCCTATTTGTTTATAAAAGTGCTGTAAAATTGATTGTTGCATATTTGATAAACTATCACACTTAAAGTGCCATTAATATAGTTAAGGCCTATTTTTTAGGTCTCATTTTAAGAACATTAAAGTAAATAGAAAGTTTTGGAAAAAATTCAACACAAGGAACAAATAATGCATTGTCATATTGAGTGAAAATGCGGCTATGCGATTTACCTTCAAATTACAATAAATATTCAACCCACCCCTCTGAGAGAGCCCTACAAAGTAATGAGAATATAGTGCCCGCATGGCAGAGCCTGGCAAGCTGTCCAATACGTGTTCGATATGCCAAATCCAGTAACAGAAATGCTTATTTTCCTGACCCCAAAAGAGCCCTTAATATGGCAGCAGTAAGAAAGGCAAACAAGCAGTGCCTGATAAAATTTCATGGCCATCCTAGGCTGCCAAAACGAAGGACTGAAATGACTGTCTGTACTTTCAATGCACGTACGCTGGCATCGGAAGCATATATGGAGGATCTGATGGTACACGCGCAAATGATCAAGTACGACATCATTGGTCTGACTGAGATGAGGAGGCGCCAGTTGCATCATGCTGTATTTGACACCAGAGACGAATTGTTCCTTGGAACATGCGACTAAAGAGGCATCGGTGGCGTTGGTGTCGTTGTCAACACGAACATGGCCATAAACATTGATTCATTAGGAATGCCTAACAAACCGAATAGGACGATTACCTTGAATAGATGTGGCGGCACTGCCAGCAATTTCTATCTTCATTGTCTACACACCAACATCCAAATGCAAAGAAGATGAAATTGAGAAATTCTACATGGAATTGGAGGAGTTCTACAAAAAAGATCACACCTTCTACAAGACCATAATCTGTGATTTTAATGCCAAAATAGGACCAAGAAGATTGGCTGAAGAACTCCACATCGGGACCCATGGCCTAGAATGGAACAAACAGGGTGAGAGACTATCTGGAGTTCATCATGTCCACCAAGAACATTCATGGGAACTCACAGTTCCAGAAGGCTGAAGCGAAACGTTGGACATGGGAATCTCCTGGTGGACAGTTCCACAATGAAATTGACCACATCATCTTCAATCGACGGTTTTGTCTGACCGATGTAGCTGTTGTCCCCAAATTCCAAACAGGATCGGACCACCGTCTCCTTCGGGCAAAAATTCTACTTCCCGCAACGGGGAGAAAAGGCTGCAAAGTTTAAGAAGAGAACTCCCAGAACGACCACCAAATGGGAACTCTTTGGCACCATTGAAGCAACATGGGAAGATACCATCATTGACAACATCGATGAAGAGTACAACCGATTGGTTCAGCACCTCCATGATTGTGCGAAGAATGCCGAGAGAGAGAAAGACACAAAAGGACGCCTGTCTTCAGAAACTCTCGAGCTTATTCGCCAACTTGGCAAGGCGCGAGCCTCAGGAGACCAAATGCTAACATCCAAGGTTGCTAAACGGTGCATTGAAGCGATAAAAGAAGACCTCAAAGACAGAAGAGCAGAAATACTGGAAGATGCAGCAGAAGCCGGGAAAAGCATTCGCACCGCCTGCCTGTCCTTCGCCAAATATAAGACCAAGATGACTGCCCTCCGACGCCCTGATGGATCTATCACATCTTCCAGAAAGGCAATGGAGAAGATAATCCAGGACTTCTACTCAAATCTCTATGATAGCCACATCCACCTGCCCACATACCAAATTCCACAGGATGGATATGTCATTCCCAACGTTCTCCCTTCTGAAATCCGACATGCCATCTCGTCGGTAAAGAAGGGAATAGCACCAGGCCCAGACAAAGTCAGACTCGAACACCTGAAGAATCTGCTGTCAGTACTCATCAATACACTAGCTCGGGTCTTCACACGCTACCTGTCCGAATGCAAGGTGCCCTCCCAATGGAAAACCAGCAGGACAGATCTACTGTTCAAGAAGGGAGACATTCACGACATCGGCAACTATGGCCCCATCTGCCTGTTGTCTGTCATCTACAAGCTGTTTACACGAGTCATCATGAACAGGATTAGCAGAACACTAGATGAAGGACAACCATGCGAGCAAGCAGGCTTCCGGAAAGGATTCAGCACCATCGACCATATCCACACAGTCACCATGCTCATCAAGGTTTGTAGGGAGTACAAGATGCCGCTCTGTCTCATGTTCTATGATTTACAGAAAGCCTTTGATTCTGTGGAGACTGGAAGCAGTCATCGAAGCCCTAACCAAACAGGGTGTTCAAACCCAATACATCAAGATCCTTCGTGAGCTGTATTACGGATTCACCACCAGGATTTCACCATTCTACAAAGAAGTGATCATTAATGTGAAAAGAGGGGTTCGACAGGGTGATACCATTTCACCAAAACTCTTCAGCGCCACCCTCGAGAACATCATGCAACAATTAGAATGGGAAGGAATGGGAGTGAAGATAGATGGTCGGCAACTACACCACCTCTGCTTCGCTGATGACATTGTTCTAATAACACCAAACATTAGCCAAGTGACACAAATGCTGGCTGACTTTGACCGAGAATATGGAAAGATAGGTCTACAGCTGAATCTAAAGAAAACTATGTTCATGAAGAATGAACTTGTTCCAGAGGCCCCATTCACTCTCAATGGAACAAACATCTCTGAATGCAGCAGTTATGTGTACCTAGGTCGAGAAATCAACATGATGAACGACCTAAAACCTGAGCTGTGCAGGAGGAAGAGAGCGGCATGGAATGCCTTCAAAGGCATCGAAGAAATAGCTAAAAGGACAAAGAACCTCCGGCTCCGGGCACATCTCTTTGACTCCACTGTTCTCCCTGCATTAACATATGCCTCAGAGACCTGGGCCCTACGAAAAGCAGTATGAGAATGCTATTCGGGTCTCCCAGAGAGGAATCGAAAGAGCTATGCTTGTAATATCACGCCTCACTCTAGTGAGAGAAGGAATCGGAGTTCTGACCTCCATCGCTATTCCAGAATCAGGGACGCTGTCTCGTTTGCCAAGGCATCGAAAATCAGATGGGCTGGACATTTAATTTGATTTGGAGACAACCGCTGGACTAGAGCCATTACCGACTGGATCCCACGGGATGTCAAAAGATCACGTGGCAGCCCACCTACAAGATGGTCAGACTTCCTTGTAAAGACCCTGAAGGAATGGTTTGAGGCTCTTCATATTCCTGAATCAACCAGATGCCTTTGGGCTACATTGGCACATGATAGCGCCCAATGGAAATGTTACTGGCGCCCGCTCGAGCAAATTGAGATTCAAGTGATCAAGTGATCATATTGAGTTGCAAACCAGAAAAGCCAGAAAAATTTTAAATAAATAGTATATTCAGTTACAATTTATTAACATTTTCTTCTGATAGAATTTATCTTTTTTAAAATGTTAATTGAGGCATGAGAGCTAGTGCAATGGTCTGGAACACACCTTTAGTAACATTTATTGTATGATGTCTATTGACTTACCTATACCAAAGCTTCAACAGTATTCAAAGACAGAAACAAACATTTAATTTAACATTGCGATTTAAAATTACTTCTCATGTTCAGTTGCTTTCGGTCATTTCAGAGTAAATATTGATCAGCCAGGTTTTTTTAAGTCATATTATAATAAATTTCAAATCCATCTTTAACAATCACATAAATCTCTCTTTGTTTAAGTGTATTTCACAGTCTAATAATTTCCCAGAGAAGCACAAAGCCTAGAAAGTTTTAGTAGGTCTGAGATGTGTTTTACACATGGACTTCTCTCTTTTAAGTAGAGAAGTAGACTTCCAGTTGTACAATTTAGATCAATTGTACAGTTTTCAGAAAAGCCTTTATCTCTAAAAAAAATAAAATGATCCTATCATTTAAAAAATAAAACTTATATGAATATGTTTATTGTTTTTACATTATTTTCAACATAGAAAGTAAATCTACAGGGAAAGCTAATTGAGTCACCTGTTCTCAAATAACATTTCTGATTTGTTTACTGAGTCTGATAATTTGATATTCTATCTTTAGAATCTACTGAAAGGAAGGCAGGAACAATTTAATCAATATTAAGGGATCAGCTGATTTTTCTTATCTAAATGTTTATCTTGTTTTGAATCTGTTTTGAATGTGGTTCATGACCTCCTTTGAATGGAGCAGCAGTTTAACCACTAAAGTCACCTATCGAGCAGCAGTGATCATAAGCACTGTCTTCATATTCTGAAACATATCTATTCAGTAAGGAAATGACACTTAATTTTAAGTAGACTCATGTACAATGAGATAACTAGATTCTGTAAAATCATATAGAAAATGTTTGTGTATATTAAAATGGTGTTTATTGTGTTTCTAGGTACGCATCTCTAACAAACATCTAGCAATTCTATGGGAGAAGTTATTACATTTATAAATATAAATTCTGGAGCTAAGAAGTTGAAAACTGTATTCTGTCAACAGCCAGTTATTCTCATTTGATTCCAGTCAAAATCAAGAGAAATATAAATATTTTAAGTATCTCAAATAAGTGGTAGGTAGAGAGAGCAAAAATAACAGTTTCTTTATAAGGCTGGGCAATAAAATCAGTGCTTTATTGTTTTCATGCGAAATCATTTCTTCATGATTCTGAGGCAATGTTAATGAAAGCCCAACTGGTTTGAACATTTTTATAGTGGTACTAAATAATATCTTAAAAATCAAACTTAGAATCATTTTGATTTAGTAATAGCATCATTATGTTTATAGGACAATAGGGTCTGAACTAATCATCATGTTCTTTGTTAACTTGATTTATGGCAAAAATGATAGAGTTTTGCTATATAAAAAGGATAACACGGCATAATCAAAAGGAATATGAGGGATAACTAAAATAAGATTTACCTATGAATTGTCTAGTTTGGGTAAGTATCTTATCATACTTTTTTAGTATTATAGATTTTTTGTAGTGAATTTTTTGGCCAACAAGAAACATTGTAAAAAATGAAAAAGAGATAAAGAAATACTTGAGAGAATTGAAGGTATTGTAAACTAGTTTCCATTAGTCAGCTGTATGCATAGTTACTTAGGTATTAATTCTTCTAAACTTTCAAATCATAGTGAGATGTATTGACAAATACTGAAAAAGAAATAAAACTCAAAATTATAAAAACATCTCATATTGTAGTTTCAAACATCTGTCCCTAAAGTAAATTGTACTTTATTGTACTGTACCTTCTTATTTTAGTGTCAGAGTATTAATTGCAGTCAATCCCTAGATGGTCTTGGATTCTTATTGAACTGTTAAAGTCATTGAATATACTACCAACAACCATGTGACTCACCTGAAAATTTATAAAGTACAGGGAATCACAGTAGCAGAGAGTCTTTGAGAGATTTCTCACAGCCAATGTAATTGCATATTTTTTAATTAAACATTTTATTATACCACCGTGAGATATACAATTACAACATTGTTCATGTTTGGAGGTTTGGTCACATAGTGTTCCAGCATCCGCCCTCCACCAGTGCCCATTTTCCACCACCAATATCCCCAATTTCCTCCCCCTCCCATAGCCTGCCCAAATGGCAGGTTCTTTATCTCTTTTCTTTCTCCCTCTCTCACCCTTCCTTCTCCTACACATTGTGGGTTGCACTACATACACTAGGAAGCCATCATGTGCATTTTTGGTCTGTATTAATGCTCAGTTCTATGTTGGTATCAGCCCTTTCTACATTTATTCACACATGTTCCCTTCTCTGTCTTACCTAACCTCTGACTCCCTCACGTTTGCGGTAATTTCCACTTTTGGTAAGATCACCTGATATATTTATGTCATGCAAATAAATGCAGTCATTCTATGTCTCTCTCTTTCCTTCTGATTAATTTCACTCAAAATGATCATTTCCATGTCCATCCATTTATAGGCAAATTTCATCACTTCATTTTTCCTAAAAGCTGCATAGTATTCCATTGTGCAGATGTACCACAGTTTCTTTGTCCAGTCATCAGTTCTCGGGCATACTGGTTGTTTCCAGGTTCTGGCTATTGTGAATAGTGCTGCTATGAAAATAAAAGTGTGGACTGTGTTTCCACTGTGTGTTTTTGGCTTCCCGTGTATATTCCCAGGAGTGGTATGGCTGGGTCAAAAGGAAGCTCAATTTCTAGTCTTTGGAGGAATGTCCATATTGTTTTCCAGGAAGGTTGTACAAGTCGACATTTCCACCAACAATGTATAAGAATCCCCCAACTTTTGGGTAATTATTTTTGTTCCCTGCCACTCTGCTATACATATCTATTGTTTCTAAGAGTTTTTGGGTGGAGAGTTTAGGCTTCTCAAAGTATAATATTATGTCATCTGCAAATAATGATAGCTTGATTTCTTCCTTGCCTATCTGGATGCCCTTAATGTCCTTTTCTTCTCTGATTGCTATGGCGAGTACTTCCAGTACTATATTGAATAAAAGAGGTGAGAGAGGGCAACTTGTTTTCCTGATCTTAAGGGGAAGGTTTTCAATTTTTTCCCATTGAGAATGATACTCTCTGTGGGCTTTTGGTAGATGGCTTTGACTATCTTGAGGAAGCTTCCTTCAATTCCCATTTTCTGGAGGGTTTTAATCATGAATGGGTGCTGGATCTTGTCAAATGCTTTTTCTGCATCTATTGATAGGATCATATTTTTTTTTTTTTTCTTATGATATGATGTATTATGTTGATTGATTTGCGAATGTTAAACCAGCCTTGAATTCCTGGGATGAATCCTACTTGGTCATGATATATGATCTTTTTGATGAGTCTTTGGATTCTTTTTTGCTAGTATTTTGTTGAAGATCTTAGCATCTGTGTTCATCAAGGAGATTGGTCTGTAATTTTCCTTCTTTGTGTTGTCTCTTCCTGTTTTGGGTATCAGGGTGATGTGTGCCTCATAGAACTGTTTGGGAGTGTTTCTGTTTCTTCTATTTCCTGGAAGAACTTGAACATGACAGGCTGTTGGTTCTCCTTAATGGTTTGGTAGAATTCACTAGTGAACCTATCTGGACCTGGGCTTTTGTGTTTGGACAGACTTTTAATTACTGTTTAAATTTCCTTGATGGCGATAGGCGTATTCAGGTATTGGACATCTTCTTGTTTCAATGTGGGAGGTTATAGAACGTCAGAAATTTATCCATTTCTTCTGGGTTCTCATGTTTCATGAAATACAGGTTCTGAAATTAATCTTTGATTTATTGAATCTTTGGATTTACTGAATCTTTGAATTTCCTGTTTGATTTTTTCTATGACCCGTTTGATGTTCAGCAGTGAGCTGTTCAGTTTCGAGGTGTTTGGTTTGACTCCCTGCTTCAGTGTATGGTTAACTACTATTTTCAGTGCATCATGATCTGAAAAGATAGTTGACACAATTTCTATCTTTTTTATTTTGTTGAGGTATGCTTTGTGGCTCAGTATATGGCCTATCTTGGAGAACGTTCCATGTGCACTTGGAAAAAATGTGTATTCAGCTTTTTTTGGGATGAAAAGTCCTGTATATATCAACCAGCTCTCTTCTATTTCTTCCTTCAGGTCCAGTATTTCCCTGGTGAGTTTCAGTCTTGTCAATCTATCCATAGTCGATAAGGCAGTGTTGAAGTCTCCGACTATTATTGGGCTACTGTTAATGTCTTCTTTGACGTCTATTAATAGTCATTTTAAGTTTATTTTTCTGGCCCTCGTTTGGCGCATATATGTTTAGTAGTGTGATTTCTTCCTGGTATACATACCCCCTAATTATTAACAAATGGCCTTCATAGTCCCATTTAACCTTTTTCAACCTGAAGTCTATATTGTCAGACACGAGTATGGCCACACCTGCCTTTTTGGAGGAGTTGTTTGCATGGAGAATGGTCTTTCAGCCTTTGACTTTGAATCTGTGTGTGCTCTGATTATTCAGATGTGTTTCTTTTTTTTTTTTTTTTTTTTTTTTTTATTTAAGATATACAATTAAAAGTTCATATTTGGGTTTTGGTCATACAGGTAGCAGCACCCATCCGCGCCACCAGCGCCCATCTCCCCACCAACGTCCCCCCCCCCCCCCCCCCCCCCCCCCCCCCTCCCCGGCAGGTTCTTTATTTCTTTCCATTTCTCTATCTTTCTCTTTCCCTTCCTCCCCAGACTATGGATTACAGAACATACATTAAAGGGTTGTCATGTGTATCCTTTTGCCCAGGCAGCAGAATGTTGGATTCAGTTTTTAAATCCATTTTGCCACCCTATGTCTCTTAATTGGTGCATTTAAATGGCTGATATTAAGAGATATTATTGTCATTGGATTTTGTGCCATCTTTCTGTTTAAACTTTTTGTGGTTTTGGGTTGTCTTATTTTACAATAGACCCTTCGATCCTTCTTTTTAAAGTTGGTTTTTAGTCTATGAATTTCCTGAGTTGTTGTTTATCCATGAAGTTGTATATCTTTCCTTCACATCTGGAAGTAAGTCTAGCTGGGTAAAGAATTCTTGGTGAAGTCTGCAGTTCATTGAGTCTTTTCACAATATCCCACCATTGTTTTCGAGCTTGGAATGTTTCATCTGAGAAGTCTGCTGTAAATCTCAGGGATGCTCCTTTGTATGTGATTTCCTTCTTTGATCTGGCTGCTTTCAGTATTCTATCTGTATCGTTTTTGTCATTTTAATAAGGATGTGTCTTGGATAATTGTATATTTTTCCCTTTCTTAAACCTTATGATGTTTCCTTATAGCAGACGTAAAAAAGACAATCTTTGGGGTGAAAGTAAAAATTATTCAAGAGCTAGATAATGCATATTTAAGGATATTTTTAGTCATGAGATTTGTGTTATATGACAACTGACATGACAGGGATTGAATACAAATATTTGTTTTAAAAAGGCAAAAAAAAAATTATCTACTGTTTCTATTTTATTGGCTTCCACTACCTAGTTTAGCTTCAACATACCTTTTATTTTATCAGAACTAAGCTTCTGGAGGTTTTTACGCCCTTTCTAAATTTACCTAAAGCCAATAATCTCCCATTGTCTTAATTCTCTTTTCAGTACAAAATTCCATTAATATTTAAGTGTTAGGCCTTTAACTCTCATATCAAATCTACCTGTCAGTTAATAGCAGGAAATACACATTTTGTTCTTACTAGACTTATCCATGATTTTATTCATTAGGGACTATTTACTTATATTAATATATAATATTTCTTGAGCATACAGTCCTTATAAAAATTAAATAATAGATTTAAAATGAGAGGTGTTTTTGAAGACATTTTTCAAAAAATAATGACCAGAAAAGTCATGATGATTTGACAACTATAAGGGTGGATTAAATTAAGGCCTTAGTAGGATATTAATTCATGCATTTTCAAATTTAATTGAAAAAGACAAGAAGCAAGTGTTTTAGAGGCAACAGAGAAAGCAGGAACTTGTTTATTTTTAGCAGAAAGATCAAATGTATTTAGTCAATATGAAAAATGGTATCTGTGTTCCTCAAAAAATTAAAATAGAAGTATACATAATCCAGTAATATTTGACACATGGCCACAACATGGTACATCGATTAGTAGAGACCAACCATATTCCAGAAATTCAGATGGTCAATGCAAGAACAGAAATAGACAGATTAGCTCATGAACCTAAACCCCAAACTAAAACCTAAACCCCATCCTGGGCCATTTTATGAACCCCAATGCTTCCAGTACTCAATGGACCTGAAGACCCATTCTGTTACAAATTATCCACTGAGGAAGAGAAAAGGAAGGAGATGAGAATGCTGCTAGCCTGACAGCAGACTGGGCCCCCTGGGATAAATCCAGAGCAATGGCAGAGCCTCGCAAGCTACCAATAGTGTATGCTATATGCTCAAAACAGTAAAAATAATGGACCTCATTCCCAATAAATGGAGACATTACTGGTGCCCGCTCAAGCAAATCGATGAATGGGAAGACTAGTGATAAAAGTGATAGCCAAAGGCTAAGGAATAACTAACTCAAAATAAATTTGAACTCCGTGTTCAACACTGAATTAACAACAATAGCAATAATATGAACAAAAATATAAACTCAAATATCTCTTAACAACTCAATAAGTAACATAAGCTTTATTAAAGAGGCACACAAAATGTAATATGTTTAATCCTTGGCACCAAATGGTCCCTGAGCACCACAGGAAGACCCCCCCCCCCCCATAAGCACCAATTCCCTGCATACTGCGGTATGGCCCCAAAACAAAATGAACACGAAAGACCCTGTCAGAGTACCATCTATCACTGTAAACCAACATCATATATATATATACATAAATATACATATTATATATATGTATATATATATATTCATTACTCCCACCTACAGAGTCATCCTATTGCCAAAGCCTAGATGAAGGTGACATGGATATGAATTCAACAGATAGAAGCAACCCAACAGTAACTCTTTTCATTATTCCCACATCTAGGAAAGCTCTGTATATTTGAATCAATTCATGTAATATACCACAGCAATAGCAGGAAAGATAACATCATATTATCATATCAGTAGATGCAGAAAAAACTCTGACAAGATTTAACATACATTCATGATAAAAAGCCCTGGGGCTATAGAGATCATCCCATGGGTAGGCTCTGGCCATGATTGTGGACAAACTGGGCTCCTCCAGCACACCCACTGCTACCCGAGACTGCCAGAGTGATCTCTGAGTGCAGATCCAGGGATCTGACCTGAGCACAGCTGGAGCTCCCAAAACCAAAAATAATTTTTAAAGGACTAATGACCTCAAGATCAGACTCAAGGTCCATAAAGTACATTGAATAGAACACCCAATGCTCCCTGGTACGGACCTCAGAGGCGCCTTCAATAATTCTGCCCTGCTGCGAAGACAACAAAAACAAAACTATGTACACACATAGGACTATGTATACCTCATTCATGTACACACATGGGACTACGTATACCTCATTTATGCATTTAATTTACAAGTATACAGTTAGGCAGAGGCTCTCCTACACTCTCCTGCACTTTCCAATTTGAACACTGACTGTGCTTAGCTTCCTTACGTGAACTCTGGTTTTACAAATTCAAGTTTTCTTCATGGGATGCCTTGACTTGTGGGACATTTCACAAGTCAAGGGTGGGAAGGGACAACACACCCCCACCAAAAAACCCTCTTATGTTTAAGTTTTAGTTATACCATTGTCTGGAGAGACTCACAGACATTGGGCAGAGCTGCTACTGTCTCTCCCTGTGCCCAGCCAATCATGAGGCTCCCAGGAGGGATGGCAGGTTCTAGCCCCTGGCCTGCCACCCCAGCAGAGTCTCACAGCAAGCCAGATGACCCCCCACTCCATGAGGGGCCTCCATTTTCCACATCCGGATTCCCCCTCATCAGAACTCTACCCAGCAGACCAGACTACAACAGCCCCACTCTCGCGGCCGCTTGCAGCCACTCAGCTCATCAATAAATGCTGGATTTTGAGATGACTACAGGAGTATAGTACCTGCACGGCAGATCCTGGCAAGCTACCCATGTCGTATTTGATATGACAAATACCAGTAACAATTATAGACCTCATTCCCATGACCTGATGGAATGGTTTGAGGCTCTTTATGTTCCTGGAGCAAGCAGGTTCCCTTGGGCTCTACTTGCATGAGACAGGACATATGGAGATGATACTGGTGCCCGCTCGAGCAAATAGATGATGAACGGGAAGACAGTGACAGTGACAGTGATTCCCACAGCTAAAACTTCAACAGGAAGAAAATTAAAACCCCAAACTTCCATTTAATAAATTTCTGACCACAATTTCCGTCCTCAATCCAATTTTTTTTTGTTCTTTCATAAACGTCTCATATTTTCTTTACCTATGTATAAGGCTCAAAACATATTTTCTGTTATTTTTGTTTTTATTTATTTTTTAAGAATCAAATAGGAGCAATTATTATTTTTAAAAGAAGGCTGCAACACCTGTTCAAATTGTCATATTGTGTATTAAGTTTTTAAATCCTGTTATTATACACATAATACTCATAATTATGCTCATAATATTATATTCATAATCCTGTTATTATACTCCCCTATATCTAACTTATCACGAGGTGCCTGAGAGGGAAGGCGGGTTCTAGCCCTGGTCCGCCACACCAGCAGAGCCTCGCAAGTAGCCAGAGGAACCTCCACATCATGAGGGCCACCATTTTCCACATCTGGACTCCCCACTTGTCAGAGCTCCACCCAGCAGAAGAGCTGGTCACAAGTCCTGCGTGCTGCCACTTTTCTGCCGCCCATTTCATCAATAAATGCACAAGATTAGAGGCAACTGCAAGAGTATCCCACATGCATGGCAGAGTCTGGCAAGCTAACCCTGTCGTATTTGATATGTCAAATACCAGTAACAATTATAGACCTCAGTCCCATGACTTGATGGAATGGTTTGAGGCTCTTTATGTTCCTGGAGTGAGCAGATGCCCTTGGGCTACACTAGCACGTTACAGGACATATGGAGATGTTACTGGTGCCTGCTAGAACAAATCAATGAACAATGGGAAGACAACTGATACAAGTGATACTCATAAAAAGAGAATGAAATTCAGTTTTTCTTCACAATATTGATATACACTGAGAGAATTATAATAAGTGATAATAAGTGAAATAAGCCACATAGAAATTATAATTACTGCATGCTCTCACTTAGATGTAGATTTTTTCAAATGTTGAATTCATGAAAGTACAGTGAGTTCATATGGTCAGGGTAGTGTGGAAAATGGGCAGATACTGACAGCAATCGACAGATTGCAAACTCAATTAAAAGACAGAATACTTTCTGGGAATCTTGTGCATAAAATTGTGACCATAATGAAATAGTGCTTTATTACATATTTTACAGTCATCAAGAGACTATATACCTTGACATAATATTGAGAATATGGTGTTATTGCATCTACAGAATATTGTATTTATTGGTTTACAACATATAATCATATTAGACACCCTCCAAACACATATTAAAATACATTAACAAAGATGTGGAAAAATTAAATGGGTCCAGCTATCATGTGGCAATTTGTGGAGAACATTGGAGAGTAGTATATAACTTAAATACTGTTCCATAACCACACTTAAAAGAACAATGCTAGAAGCAAGGTATCTTGGATCCTATATTCATGATAATTATAAAGACTGTAAAATTTTTTAGAATTATTGAAGATTATCTACTGCAAAAAATGTTTTCTCTTTGGAAGAAGTTTGAGCTAAGTGGCAACATCCAGTTCCAGTTTAACCAATGAGGGTAAAAAACAAACAAACCAAAAACTAATGACATGGTTCTTTCACAAATAGCTTAGTGTTGAAAAGGCCCTTATGAGACCATTTCCTATTATGCCTAAATGACACTGTTAAATTCTTAGTTAATATATGCAGAATTGATAAAATAGAGATATGGTGAAAGTCTTTGTTCTTATTAATAAAATTGTAAGTAGAAAGTAGAATGAGAAGCTTCATTAAGTCTGATGGAGACATTCCATGCTTGGCTGGATCTAATTGCTACATCTTATGTTAAGCAAAACCATTCTTGCCGTAATATTTACTCACTCTCTTTCATACTATGGATTTTCTTTCTCAGTATTTTAGCTCCTTTCCCCATGACAAATCTTCACATATTAAAAAAGTCATGTGTCCTTGAATTTTTTTTAGAACAATCACCACTAAACTACCATAATTAATAGCTTATGATGCAAAGAACATTTCTAACAATTCACATGTATGTAAGTGACTCTTAAAGAATGGTAGTTCCCATAGTGACTAGTCATCTCACAAGGATACAGTACACAGTATAATGAACCTTTTGTCTTCCATGCCTTGTGAAATGAAGGCTTTTTAAAAATTTTCAAGTTTTCTTATGACAAATGGACAACAGTGGAAAGTCTCTTGCACATATTCCTTGCTCTTTAGGTAAAATCAGAAATGACTCCATGATTTGAAATAATTTTCACATAAATTATGCCCTTTATTTTATAATATAACCTGGGGTTCTAAAGGAGGATTAAACCTTGGGATTGTCACTGTTAATATGGCATAGTTCGAAATGTTCTGTTTACTTTTTGAAATAAAAAAGTAAATACTCTTTAATAGCACCACTATTCTGAGTATTAAAAGTCCCTTGAAAAGAAAATTTGAAACAAGTGTTCTTTTGGAAAGCTTAGCATTAACGTCAAAGGCATGACAGGGTACTCCACATTTAGAACTATATTTCATGCGATTTTGCTAGGATAAGCACTCTCTGGAAGAAAGTTTCAGAATGCTGAAGTTTTAGACTGTTTGAAACTTGTTTTACAAAGAGACATTGGCTGAATCTTATCATTTGTAATCTAAATTTCTGAAAAAGCTCTCCAAAGCTGTTGATCAGTTAAAGAGAACTTCAATGTGTCAATAAATCTCTACCTGCAATTCCGTCTAATTTATTTCACATAAAGTCAGCATTTTTCTGGGTAAATTTAAATAGTCTGAATCCTTTCAATATATTATAGCTAGATTACTCTTTAGAAATACTATTTTAAGGAAACTATTTTGAGAGAACAAAAGGGAAAATTACATATGACAGCTAGTCAAAACTTAATGAAAAAAACAAAAAACAGTAAATAATGCTAAAATTATCTGATTCAATTCTACAAGATTTTCTCATAAAACTTATAGCTAAGAATCTGAAAAAGATGTACGAACTTTCTTCAGCCTTACAAATTACCCTGGAACTGTCAAGTCAAGGTTCTTATCATCAGGAAAACTGATTAAACACATTTTCAAGAGTCAGCTCTACCCTACTATTCACATCTTGCGTGACTCCATAAGTTGTTTAAGTAATAGTCAAAGGTCTGTTTAAAATTTGAGCAATTTTACCCATATATCACTGAGAAGCTTAAAGTTTCTCAGTATTCCTGATTTTTAAAAAATGAATGTAACTGAAACAGTAAATGTATTTTCATGCAATAGCAATCTGTGGGATTTGATTATCTCCAGGTTACACTTTACTCATCTACCTCTTCAAAATAGATTGAAGTAAGACATTGCGTCACACAGATAGGACTACTGTAGAGAGGGTTAAATCTGTTCAGCCAAGTTAAAATCCTTACCACCATGTGCTCCCTTGAGAAAGCAGGGCAAAGCTCTGGAGGCTTCTGATCACTGCTGAGGTGACTCAGGTAGTTCCTGCACAATAGGCCGAGAAAGATTATGCATTATGCAGAATACATAATACTGCAGCCACACTCCACAGTATTCAGGGCTTATCTTGGCTCTGTATTCTGGGATCATTCCTGATAATGTTGTATTTAAATGGAAAATTATCTGAAATGACTTTCTTTTTATTTCATTTTTATTGTCCCACATCTGGTGGTACTCAAAACTTACCTACGCTTGTGCACAGACATCATTCCTGGTGGGGTAGCGGGTATTGGGGATAAAGCTAGATTGGCCACTCTGTAAGCAGCACTACATTCTCTGTAATATCTTTCCAGCACTCCCCTACTAGCTGCCAGAATTTCTTGAGGTTTCTTTTGCAGTCAACTACATTAATATTATCTCCTCTGCTTTTCCTAATTACCTGTTTAATATTTTCAAACTTATCTAATCAATCACAAGATGATGAAAGTGATTGTTCTTCTAATCATCCTTAATAATAGAACTCTTGCTTGTACTGAGTCTCTGTTTGAATGCTGATTCTGCCTTCATTTGTGTGGCACATTTCTGTGCCATAAGAGTAAATTTAAGTGTGACATAGTCACATTTAAATGACTATTGTATTCCTCAAGGCTATGTTTTAAAAATTAATATAGTGTCTGCTTAGTTCAGTTTCTTGTCTTGAAAACTAATTATGACACAGTGATTAAATATACCCCACATAGTTATGTTCACTTCACTGTGGTAGATGAGGGCAAGGCAACTGCCAACACCTGCTGAGAGATGAGAAAACATGCCTTGAAGACAACTAGACCTACCATCCACTGACAGTTCAGTTCCATGAGAAATCACAAGAAGGATGCATCTAGTATGTTCATCAACTTCCAGTGCTGTAATAAAAATAAATGAAAGTTGTCTACTTACCCTATTTGGAGATGACTTTTATGCATGCACACTTAAAAAATTCAGGCTGTAGATGTTAGTGCTAACAAAAAGAGTAAGACTTGCCTGGGCAGACTAAGTTTGAATTCTGAAACATAAGAAATTTCCTCAAGCACAACCAGGCATAATTCCTTAGCACAGAGCCAAAGTAAAGTCTGAGTACCTCTGGGTGTGGACAATCCTCTGTCCACCCAAGACTTCCCCCAAAATGCAGACTGTGGTAAATTTGTATTGTGTCAACATCCGAAATGATAGCTTTTTTTCTCAAGTATCTTTGTTTCCATGACGAAATTAAGTCTTAGATTATTGCAACAGTTACATCAACAAGACTTCAAAGGAGTTAGGGCTTTGTTTGTAGCTAGATGATCAGATTAGATCAAGTGCTCTTGCACAACCTATAATTTGTTATGGATCTGTGTGCTCACATCACTGACCCAGCAGTAATTATCCAATAACTACTTCAGCTTCTTGAAGAATTTCTAGAGAATTTACAGGTCCAGCATGCTTTTGTTTCACTTTCTTTACCAGCTCCAAAGATGAGCCTACAAAATTCATGGGGACACAAATCTCCAAATCCAAAGCATGTCTTTAGCTAAGTTTAATTTCTTAAAGGAAAAGCCTGTGGAGCAGGGCCTGAGATCAGATTTTCACTTGGATGGAGCTCTGAAGAGCTATAGAGTATATGTCTATATGTATATATACATATATACATGCATACATACATACATACATACATACATACACATAGGTATGTCCTATTTAGTAAATTTCTTCTTGTCCAATTATTTTATTCAACCTTAGCTGAAGAATGTATAAGTACAGGATAGTTTCTTTTTTTTTATTTTGACACTCAACTCTGATATTTATTTTATAATAGTGTATTTGTGCATTAGGCATACAATGTCACTGCCATATTCCAAAGTGCCAATATCTTTCTATCAGTGTCCCTAGGTCCCTTTCCACCTTCTACCTCCCTTCTTTTTTTTTTAATATTTTATTACACCACCATGTGATATACAATTACAAAGATGTTCATGTTTGGGTTTCAGTCATACAGTCTTCCAGCACCCATCCCTCCACCAGTGCCCATCTCCCACCACCAATGTCCCCACTTCCCTCCCCCTCCCCAGCCTGCCTCTATGGCAAGTTCTTTATCTCTTTTCTCTCTCTCTTTCTTTCTCTCTTCTCTTACACATTGTGGATTGCAATACATACATTTAGAGATTATCATGTATATATTTTCTCCTATATTCAATGCTCAGTTCTAGGCTGGCATTATCACTTTTGACAAATATTAGCACACTGTTCCCTTCTCTGTCTCACCTAACCTCTGATTCCCACATGTCCGTGGTAGATTCCACCTTTTTTTTTAATTGAAAGATGCTCATGTAGAGTCTTGGTTCCACAGGGTTCCAACACGCACCCTCCACCCAAACCCATCTCCCATCACCAATGCCCCGTCTCCCTCCCCCTCCCGCACCCCAACCACCTGGCGGGCTCTGCATGTCATTTCCTTCCTCTCTATATCTCCTCCCAACAAACTTTCCTGCTCTTCGTGGAATGCAGTGCACCAAAAGACATCACTGTTTCACCACCCTAGTGGCCCGCGCAGCGCAGCGGCCGTGACCTGGGCTCGAACTGGTTTTGCTCTGTTCCTCTGGTCGTGAGGCAGTTTCCCAGCGTCCGGACAACGAAAATGGTGGCTAGTGTGATGGACGAGTCTCATCCGGCTGCTTCCGGGACCCCCCGGAGGCGACGGGCCCACTCCCAAAGCCCATCTGCCCTCCTCGGGGTTCCATGGTCAGCTAAGGCCCGGGCGCCGAGCCGAGCTCCAGCCTCCCCAGCCGTCTGCAAGACCCTGGATGCTGGCCGCGGGCAGCTCCTGGGCAGGGCCACCAGGCTCGACAAAATGGAGGGGGAAGGGGCGACCACGCCTCCATCTGACGACTTCCCAGTGATTCCCGCCTCTTGGAGCCGCCTACCTGGGCTCGAACTGGTTTTGCTCTGTTCCTCTGGTCGTGAGGCAGTTTCCCAGAGCGTCCGGACAACGAAAATGGTGGCTAGTGTGATGGACGAGTCTCATCCGGCTGCTTCCGGGACCCCCCGGAGGCGACGGGCCCACTCCCAAAGCCCATCTGCCCTCCTCCGGGTTCCATGGTCAGCTAAGGCCCGGCGCGAGCCGACTCCAGCCTCCCCAGCCGTCTGCAAGACCTTGGGTGCTCAGTTTCTTTTGTGCTTTAACAAAGCACTATTTCATATTATAGACCATATGCATTAGCCAAATAGTAGACCAAAAATAGGGGAAGATTGATACTATTATTTGTTCCAGGACTGTCCTGCTTCTTCTCAGGGGTTCAAGGTCTTTCTTCAGAGTTCCTAGTTTGTCAGGGACTTAGCAACAGTATATATAATGAGACCCAGTCTTGTAGGCAGCAAAAGCCCCATGCAGTTCCCTAAACCCTGAATGATTCCTGAGCACAGAGCCAAAAGTAATATTGGAGCATCACTGGGCATGCTTACAAACCCCCAAAAAATTCATTTCCGGTCATGCTTTGGGGGCCATAGATTTCTAGGGACTAAATCATGACTTCCAGAATGAAAAGAGTGGCTTCCAAATTCAGATCACTCTCTGGAACCAAATTTTAGTTCATTTTAGTGTTTTTTTATTTAAAAAATAGTTTAATTTTTTCTAGATGTATCATTTTAAATTTGTGTGTCATTTACAAGTACTATATGTATATTTCAAACGTTCCAGAAATATTTCTGAATTTCCCAGTCATTTAGAAATATTTCTACGTTTCCCCTGTCAACTATTAATTCAAGGTTTAAGTTTTTTAGTATTAGGACATATTTGGTATGATTTTCTTTAAAAAATATTTAGCTGTATTTATTTTGGTGAATATGCTATAAAAACTTGAAAAAAAGTGTATTTTGTTATTTTTGTTAGATGAAGCATTCTATAATGCCAATATGATCCAAGTGATTAATGGTACAATTCAGTTTAAATGAATGTGTGTTGATTTTCTACCTACTATATCTATCAATAAATAAAATAAGTACAAAGTTTTCAACTATAGTAATAATGCATATGACATTTTGTTTTTCATTTTCTAGAAATTGAACTATGTTTAAAGTTTACTGTAACTGTCTTTTGCAAAATGTTCTAGTTAATCTATTCTTTAATTTTGTTTTCCTTTCAGTCTCCCTAAAAACTCCTTTCATTGAATCCTCGTCTTTCAGCAACACCAGCTATAAGCTATATGCTGTTATTAAGTGATTTTAAATGTCTTTATGGGGGACAGTTTTAACATAGTTTTATTAGTTAGCAGACTTCTAGAAAGCCTGTGTTTATTTAACTACCTGTGTTAACTACCATACACATTTAACTATTTGTATCCTTTTTTGTAACATTAGTTAATTATCCCATGCTGCTCAGAATGATTTGATTCTATTATGTTGTTGTTTCCTTATTCTTCTTTATATCCCCTCTTTAAAATTTTTTCACATCCCTCCCAGAAAACTTTTTTGAGGAGTGTCATATCCATTGGTGCTCAGGGCTTAGTCCTGGCTCTACACTCAAACCACTCGTGGCAGTGCTTGGGAACCATGTGGTTCTGGGGATTGAACCTGAGTTCTGGGGGCCATACTTGGCTGTGCTCTAGACTTTTATCCTGTCAGTGCTCGGGGGACCATATTTGATTCCAGGAATTTAATTGGGGTCATCTCATGAAGACTCCTGACCCACAGATGTGCTGCTTGGTCCCATGTGGAAGCAATTCATGGAGCTGACCTCCAGGTAAGGTGCTCGTCCAGGAATGGCCGAGTCCAACATTGCTCCAAGGGTTCGCTCACGTGTGTGGGAGGGACCACGCTGGCAAGATTTGGAGCAGAGATTGGGACTCCTCTGCCCTTTCCTCCACCTCCATGCCAGCTTTCCCCTGAAGAGAGACCCATGCCAGACCCACAGCTCCGTCAGCGTGCAGCCACTCTATGGCATCAGACATTCTTAGATAGTACTGATTTTAGGATCAGGTCCTTCCCAGGATCTTTCACATTTATACACTGTATACAGTGTTAGGCAGGTTCTAACTGATACCTGTCATCCCAGTAAGCCTACCAAGAAGCCAGAGCAACCCACAAATCCTGAGGTCAGTCATTCTCAATATCCAGACTCCATAGTTCCTCAGAGCTCTGCTCAATAGAAAACCTGATCTTTCCCCTTTAAGTTTCATCAGTAAATGCTTGAGATGACAGCCTTCTACTGAGAGTATGCCACCTACCCGGCATAGCCTGGCAAGCTACCTGGTTTTATTTGATATGCCAAAAACAATTATGGACCTCAATTCCATAACCTGAAAGAATGGTTTGAGACTCTTCCTGTCCCTAGAGCAAGCAGGTACCCTTGGGATACACTTGCTTCTGACAGGACCTATGGAGATATTACTGGTGCCTGCCCGAGCATGTCGATGAACAATGGGAAGACAGTGATACAGTGATACAGTGATTGTCTTTAAGCATAGGTCTTTGTTACAGAAAAGTTCCAAGCCAAGTTTATAGAGAGTTGCTTTCCCGCTTCTTCCAGTTCATGGTGAGGTTCCTGGAGTTAAAAATATATAAAATGTTGAGACTTATATAACAATTTTTCAAAATTGTTTATGAAGCATTACCACTTGTTTATGGTTCCTTTTCACTTCTGATCTAAGTAAAGGAGTACCCATTGAAGTGTTTGCTTACCTATTCCCTTGTCGGCTCACATTTCAATATGGTTAACTTATTTGTGAAAATTGCTTTCCTGTAAGTTTTTTTCCTTTAAGAGGGAGTGATGAGTCCCAAGTTCTTTACTTCTTTGGAAATCAGACTAGAACCTTTCCTGTCTAAAAACTAGAACAATGTCAATTGGGTGAAGGACTACACCTAGGGGAAGGAATCCAGGACCTTAAGAACATTGAAGCAATACATTTTTTTAATTTATTTTAACATGTATTTTACATTAACAATAAAATTATAAAAAATGTTATCAAGTAATATGTATATAAGTGTTGGCTAATATTCTACTGTTTTTTAATAGGCTAATAGAGTCTAAATACTGGATTATATGTATTGAAGAACTTATTCCTACCTCAATTTAGCATTACTTTTAGGATAATTTAAGATACAATATGACAACGATTTTTACTATATTTTTAATTGTTGAAAATGTTCCTTGTATTTTTAGAGTCATATAACAGAATGTATGCATGACATAGGCACTATCTGTGGTACCTGACCTGGAGTCTCATTTCATATCCCTGTTACAATTGCTTTAAATCTATAAGAGAGATTGTAAGGCAATAGATGACAAAAAAAGCCATTTCAATAACAGAAAGTTATCTTTATGGGTATATAAATGATTTTTTAAATGAAAAGCCTTTCTTTTTTTATATACAACTTTGTGTAGACTGAAAAAATAATAGCTAAATTGCTTTAGACATTATGAATATTGAGATAAAAAATAGTGTGACTTTTCTGGACAGAATTTTCTTTCTCAGATAGTTTTGCAAACAGGATGGTTCACAATTGGCGTGCTGTGACCTAATTTTAATTGGTTTTATAAAAATATTCACACTAATAACAAAGTAACCAAACTGAACATGCCGAGCAGTTGGAAATCTGTCTGATTTATTTAATATAGTGAATTGAGTTCCTGACTTTCTACTAAATTTAAGTGTTAAACTCAATTCTAATTGCTTATTTAATTATTTTTATATTTTTTAGCTTCTTGTATCAGGGATTTCCACGATTAATTTGTCCATTAACTTTGAATGCATATAGCAGAAAATATTTTTTCCAACTAACTTTTCTAGGAATTCAGAAAAAAAACCTGAAAGATAAAATAACCTAGGGGCCAGAGAATAGTACATAAAGCTATATGCTTACACGTCTGGCCCAGTTTGGTTTCTGCCACACCATCTGGTACCCAAAGCCTACAGTAATGATTACTGAACTCAGTCAGTAATATACTCTGATTACTATTGGGTGAGATCAAAAAACTGAATAATAAATGAAAAATTAAAAATAATAGTAACTTATTTTCCAAAAACTTTTACACTCATCAGTAAGGATAGAATTCTTTGTTTCTCTAAAAGGAAATCAGCATAAATAGTTCTTTAAACAAGCAGAATATGTATCAAGAGAGTTAGTCAAGGAATACTTATCGTGAATTCACTATATATAGTTTTAGTTTTGTACCAAAAAGTATCTTACTACAGTTTGCACTCTTAGGCAAACGTTTCATTTCTAAATTTTATTTACAAAACAAATGCTGTAATTAGGGTAAAATAATAGGTTATATTTGACAATATGTTTGAGGATATGCTTTCACTATCCCCATATATATCTTGAAATTTTATCCCTGCTTTATACCCATTTTCTATGTTATGATTTCATCAACGTAATTTTTACATACATAATTCATCCTCATAAGTACCTATACACATACCTAGCTTGATTTGGATTTATATTTCTTGTCCTCTAAATATAAAACGAGTTATTCTGCTTAATTTGCTACCAACATCTCCAACTTCTGATAATATCTGAGTAATACAGAACATTCAACCATAAGCTGTGCTTTGCTTTTCCTTTAATCAAATTAAACACAATATTTTATATAAACTGTATGTTTTTAATAATTGATTTGGGCACCATGGAACCTATTTTGAATTTAATGGAGACTGTTAGAAGCAAAATATTCTGAAGAGTGTAGCAGCAATTAATGAACTTGAAGAATTGCATAGATATTTCTTTGTGAACAAATAAGCAGGAAAATTTTGTTACACAGATCTTATGTCAAATCAATATATCATAAGAAATGCTTATTTTGAAATTGCTTCCATTGAAAAATGTTGAAATGTTGCTTTTCAAAATTCTTTGAAAACCATATTATATTCATTAATTCTATGGACTCATCTCATTATAAATACCACCGTTAGGCTCTGAGGAGCTATTCTAGAGAAATGCATATTTTGTATTTTCTTTTCTCTGATACACTTTCATGCATGATTTGATATAATGTCCATTAAAGCCTCAGAGAGTGGCTTTAAGAGATATTATACACTAATTGAGAAGTTTGGTATTTATACATGTAACCAACTTAGGTTCAATCCCAAGCATTGAGCATGGTCACCTGAACACTTCCAGGAGTGAACCTGAAATATAGAACCCGAATTAAACCTTGAATTAAACTTAGAATCAAATATAGAACTAAAATTAGCACCACAGGATGTGGCCCTACACCAAAACATAAAAGCTTAGTATAGCAATTGCTCAAAGAATCCATGGCACAAAACTATGGACATAATTAAAATGATGAATGATATACTTCTCATGAAACAGTTTATATTTTAGTGTTCAAACATTAATGCAGTGGGGCCTGAACAATGTACAGTGGGTAGGACATTTTCCTTTGCACAATGTACAGTGGGTAGGACATTTTCCTTTGCACATCCAATCCAGATTCAATCCCTGGCATCAATATTAACTGCGTTGCTGCCTCTCTCTTAGTCTTTGTTGAACAAATGACTACAAAAGTGGACAAAGTCATAGTAGATGGGGTAGATTGTTTGCCTTGCATGTGGCTGACCAGCATTATATTATTGGCATCTCACGTGGTCCCTCAAGCACCTCCAGAATTAATTCCTAAGTGCAAAAGTAAAATATGGTTACCAGAGCCCTGCCTGGAGTGATCACTGTGCACAGAGCCAGCAGGAAGCACTGACACCATTGATTTGATCCCCTAACTCCCCACGAAAAACAAAAGCAAACAAACAAAAGATTCAAATTTATTCTCTCTGATTTTAATGTTCTTTTTTGTAATCTGATAGCGGTCTAGAGTCACTTAATATTGGATGAATGGTTTAGGAAACAGAAACAAAAGCTATTTCATTATATACTATATGACCTTGTTAGCTCTAAATTAATATATTATGCAGTCATTTGGGTTAAATTTCCTCTTGAGTTACACTCTGCTATGCTCAGGAGTTGCTTCTGGTTGCTTCTGTCTCTGCACTTAAGAATTAATTGTGGAAAGCGCGTGGGAGTCAGGAGGTTAGGTAAGATAGAGAAGGGTACATGTGTGAATAAATGTTCAAAAGGTCTGATACCAACATAGAACTGAGCATTAAATACAGACAAAAATGCAAATGATGGCTTCTAAGTGTACGTGGTGCAACCCACAATGTGGGGAGAAGGAGAGAGAGGAGATAAAGAACCTGCCATTTAGGCAGGACATGGGAGGGGGAGGGAATTGGGGACATGGGTGGTGGTTGAGGGGCACTGGTGGAGGGCTGGGTGCTGGAACACTGTGTGACCGAAACCCCCCCAAGCGTGAACAACGTTGTAATTGTATATCTCACGTTGGTATAATAAAATGTTAAATAAATAAATAAATAAATAATAAATAAATAAAAATAAATAAAAAAGAATTAATTGTGGAGGTGCTTGGGGGACAACATGGGATGCAAAGGATAGAACTCCAGTCAGCCACATATAAGGACAACACCCTACCTGATGTATTATCGCTGTGTCACCTTATGTAGTCATTTGTTCAACAAAGACTAAGAGAGAGGCAACAGTAAATACTGAGCCTTCTTCTAAATTACCCATTGTAAGTTGGTTAAAGTAGTTCTAAAACGATGTTCTGTCCTATTTCTTCTGTGAGGGATATGTAGTAATATTTCTATGAAACATAGTGTTTAAATATGGTATAAATGCAGAAAGGTCAAATTGAGAGTTGTAGACAATACATAAATTGTAGTAAGAGTGACAGGGAATAACTGAAAATGTTATAAAAGTTCCTTAGGTGGAAAGAGGGCCAACTTGAATTCAAATAAGATGTAGTAATCATAGGACCATAATTATATCAATATTCTAGAATTTGATCCTACCAGCTCTACCTCTTGCCTTTAGTAAAAATGAAATATTTTGCAAAAGAGGATAATTTCCTAGCTGTGATAATAGTAATAATTTTAAAATATTATGCTGCTATAGTTGTGGATATGGTAAAATTAAATCTTAGAGTTAACTTGATAGATATACAGAAAGATAGTTGATGAATAATTAATAGAAGAGGTGAAGTAAAGGTATTTATGCCAAACCAGTGCTGTACCTTTTACCATCAAACAAGAGTATGAATAAACTAGAATGGCAAAGCCCTCCTAGTACAGAGGAAGTCTTTGGTACCTGCCAGTTGCTACTGAAAACAGTCTTTATCTTCTCCAGCCCTTTTTTTTTCTCTTCCACTAAATATTTTTGGAGGTATTCTTATACAATACGGAATTATTCTCTTTCTGAGATGAAGTAGATAAAAATAATGTCTCATAGAACTTATTTAAGCAAATCAAATTTGTTAGTATAAATAAATTGGGACATTACTTAGTTTTTCAATTGTGGTAGAATCAAATTTAAGATCTAATAACTAACTTTTCTAACTAAAGTCTGTTTTTTTTATTATTTTAGACCTATTTTTATTATTTGATACTGTAATTGTTCATCTAACAAACAAATTAACTTATTTGATTGCAATTTACAAATACATATAAAATGTCAACAGAATCACTATGAAGCTGCTTTGATGAAAAGAAAGCATTTTATTTTTCCTCTTTTGGACAAATTTAGCATATGATTATTTTGAATATGAAAATAACATTCAATATTAAAAAAGTTGCATATATAAAAATATTTTCCTTAATTTTTATGCAAATTTAAATGATAATATGCCAAATTCCAGTAACAATTATATTAGGTCATTCCCATGACCTAATATAATGGTTTGAGGCTCTTTATGTTCCTGTAGCAAGCTGATGCCCCTGGCTCTACTGGCATGAGACAGGACATATGGAGATATTACTGGTGCCCGCTCTAGCAAATAGATGATCAACGGGAAGATCGTGATCGTGATCGTGAATATGATATTTAGTAAGGTAACGACCTAAGTACAAGTAGAAGGCATGTAATTTGTTGCATGACAAAATAGTAATATATAATCATATAACAAATCAAGTTGATTAAAATATAGAAATATTTATGCTTAAAAAATCAGGGAACGTTAAACTCAAGTAGGATTGGTGAAACTTCCGAGTAATGCTCAGTGACTAGGAGATCACACATACTATTCTTAGTTAGGCTATCACTATCGCTATCACTATCTTCCCGTTCATCATCTATTTGCTCAAGCTGGCACCAGTAACATCTCCATATGTCCCGTCTCATGCTAGTATAGCCCAAGGGCATCTGCTTGCTCCAGGAACATAAAGAGCCTCAAACCATTATATTAGGTCATGGGAATGAACTAATATAATTGTTACTGGTATTTGGCATATCAAATACGACACGGGCAGCTTGCCAGGCTTGCCGTGTGGGTGGCATACTCTTGTAGTCACCTCTTAATATAGCATTTATTGACGAACCATGCGGCCGGGCTGTGATAGGCTCGCCGGCTGGGGGGAGTTCTGAAGAGAGGGAAGTCCGGATGTGGAGTGGGGAGGGTCGTCTGGCTTATTGTGAGGCTCTGCTGGGGTGGCAGGCCAGGGCTAGAACCGGCTGTCCCTCCTGGGTGCCTCGTGAGCAGATGAGCACAGGAAGAGCAAGTAGCAGCTCTGCCCCATGTCTGTAAGTCTCTAGATCAGCATACCTGAGCCGGATTGAAAAAAAAAAACTGCTGCAGGGTGGGTGTGGATGATCTGGGCTGTGATAGGCTCTTCTGCTGGATGGAGTTCTGAGGAGAGGGGAAATCTGGATGTGGAAAATGGCCACCCTCAAGCAGTTGGGGGGTGGTCCTCTGGCTTGTTGTGAGTCTCTGCTGTGGTGGCAGGCCAGGGCTAGAACCTGCCCACCCTCCCGGGTGCCTCCTGAGTGGCTGGGCACAGGGAGAGCAAGTAGCAGCTCTGCCCCATGTCTGTAAGTCTCTGTATCAGCATACCTGTTCGAATTGAAAAAAACTGCTACAGGGTGGGTGTTGATGATCCGGGCCCGGATAGTTAGGCTAAGCAGCTAACTAATAAAGAACTATAATGCAATACAGCTTAGGTCTAGCACTAGTAGGAGATAACAATATCACAAGGGGAATTCTCAGAGGTTCTATCGTTTTTAGACATTTATTTAGTAAATTGTCTTCATTTTATGAATCCAACTATACATGTAGCATCAATATGTATCCTCTTTGTGTAAATTTAAAATTCAAGCTAATGTGTGATTTAAATCATGAGTGAGCATGATTTGAAATAGACTTTCAAATCTATTTCAAGTATATAGATTTTATCCTATCACTATCTCTAATCATGATGGTAAAATGTTTCTGGCAAACTTGATGCTATTTGAAAGGTGAAACTCTGCTCAACAGGGAGAAAAATTATTTAAATAAGGAGATAAAATTTACTCTAATTTTCCACATTTTCCACTCTATGCCACTTTTGTGGCTCTCTTAACTCAGAGCTGGGGGAAAGTACAAATAAAGCACAAAAAGTTTGAAACCAGATAAACTCTATTGTATTTAGAAAGGCGTCAATTAAGGACATACTGTATTATAACAAGAAATCCTCAGTTCCTACTGAAAAGTGATCAAACCACATAGAAAAATCAAAAAAACAAATTCAATATTACTTGAAGTTTGTGAACAAAAAATAGCAAGAGAAGAAAGACAATTTGATGATACACACAAAGGATTGTGCTTAGAGCTTCTAGAAATCTGTTTCAGAAAAGCCTAAAGAGAGGAAAATAACAAAGCTTGCTGTTAAAGCCTTGTGGTTAAACTAGTGTTCCGCATTGATTTTATGTGTTTCTTTCTATAAGAATGTCACATTATTTATTAAAATTGTGGCATCACAATAATTGATGCACAGTTAAAGTGTTCTAAAAAATAAACTTTGCAAAATTTGTTATTCATTTATCTTTGATTTCATTGGTTTTATGTGGGTTATTTATGTATCAATGTTCAATACAGATTCATTTACTTTATGCTTATGTGTTATTTGTAAAGTCTGTTGATGTTTAACCAATACAAGCAAATCAATAGAGGCAAAAATAAGAAACAAAAGAAAACTATTCTTCCTCTTGATGTATCTTTTCAAACTTTTCTTATGTTGAAAATAGAAATAATTTATCTTTATCTTTAAGATTTCTTCTGATAATTTGATAATGAAAAATGATTTAAGTGAAATGTTTTGACATTGTCAAGTGATATATAAATGAAAATACTGATTTTATTTTATTAACATTAATAGGCATGCCTTTTTTGGGACATATAAAATAGCAGGGAAAGCAGAAGTAATTTAAGAAATACTGGAAAAATACACTGATGGAAGCAACCAAAAGAAGATAAAGATTGTTAAATTTTTGTCGGATTACTGTTAGATTTTGCTCAATGGTCCTTAATGGTAGTGATTAGCACATTGAAAGACAAAATGCAAGATTTTGGTCCACAATGTTCCCTGCTCTCCCACTGAAGTTTGCATTTATTACAACTATGAGACATAATTTTACCTCAAATACTCTAATGATGCAGCTTCCACAAACACATATGAAACAACTTATTATTTTCCTTGACTTCACTAGGGTTAATCAAGGCTAGCATGAGGATTTGAGGTGATAAAGAAGGCTAAGAACAATTTCAAAATTTAGGAAAGATCTGATTAGCAAATAACTAAATTCAGTGTAAAGATTTAGAGATATTTCATTCACACCTGTGCTCCTAAGTATATTCCAGTGGAAGAGCACAAAAATTAGACAATACTAGGTTTGGATCAGCAAACCAGTTTCATCATATTAGTACAATGTGTTTCTCCAAAAAGTTACTGAACTTCACTGGCCTGGGATGAAATGTGAAAATACTGGTTAGGGAATTACCAAATGGTAGACCATATCCTGTAATCTCTGAGGACCTGAGTTCATTTCCTGGCACCATGGCTCCCAACAACCACTAGTGTAAACCTTGTAGATAGTGAGAACAGCCAAGGTAGTCTGATAGGCGCCAAAGGTACAAGCACAGTTATTTATAATCTGTCTCTAAACTCCAAAGGCACAAGCACAGTTATCTATAATTTGTCTCTATCTCTTTCCAAAATAAATACTACGGCATTGGCTGACAGAAAACTCTCTTCATTTGAAAACCTACATCACGATGTATTTTCTAGGCTTACTGGGAATAGGAACAACTAAATATATGATGTTTTCAAATCATTGTTTACTAAATCCCATTGCTTTTTTTCTCTGTGAATTATTTAATATGCATATATTCATAAGTTTAAATATTAACTATTCACAAAAATACAATAGAAATTAATAAACAATAATAATATATCAATTATGCTCCTGTTAAGCTCGAGTCATTCTCAGGATTAAAAACTAAATAAATTCTTGACATACCAGAGTTATATGGACAAATTTATAAATGGAATTGCCTCTACTGATCATGAAATGCTTGTCACTTCATTGATTTCCTAGAAATTATTTGTAATAAAGCTGTTGCCTATATGTAAGATTTTACTTATTAAATCTTAAAATAATTATAAATATTAATGCTATATTTGTATTACATGAAAAAGAAAAGTAACAATTAAAAACAAATTATTCTTATTTTGCCTCCTACACAATGTTCAGGAGAGCCAGTGAAGTTCTCCTGGGGATATTCAGTCAGGACCAGGCTTGAATCCTAGATAGAGATGTTCAGGTCATGCAGTACCATCCAGGTGGTGCTCAGGAGCATCCAGAGCTACCCCCTGTGGTGTTTCTGAGGGTCATGTGGTGATGGAATACAAGCTTGAGTACTAGCCTATCCTTTGCATTTCCTGTGGCTGCTGAGTTATCTCCCCAGTCCCACTATATCACTATCACTATCTTCCCTGTTCATCATCTATTTGCTAGAGCGGGCACCAGTAATATCTCCATATGTCCTGTCTCATGCTAGTAGAACAGGGCAACCACTTGCTCTAGGAACATAAAGAGCCTCAAACCATTATATTAGGTCATGGCAATGACCTAATATAAATGTTACTGGTATTTGGCATATCAAATACGACACAAGCAGCTTGCGAGGCTTGCCATGCAGGTGGCATACCCTTGTAGTCACCTCTAAATAAAGCATTTATTGATGAACTGCGAGGCCACTAGCAGCTGCATGAGCCGGGCTCTGATAGTTTGGTCTGCTGGGTGGAGTTGTGATGAGAGGGAAGTCCGGATGTGGAAAAGGGGGTCCCCATGGAGTCGGGGGTCATCTGGCTTGTTGTGAGGCTCTGCTGGGGTGGCGGTCCAGGGCTAGAACCTGCCATGCCTCCCGGGTGCCTCATGAGCGCTGGGCACAGGGAGAGCAAGTAGCAGCTCTGCCCCATGTCTGAGAGTCTCTGGTTCGCATACCTGGGGATCCCACTATATATATATATTTTTTTTTTTTTTAAATGTAGACATATATTTTAATATATGTAACATTTGAATATAATTTTGTTTTTCATATTTGTGGGTAAGCTGGATTAAAATAAAATAGTAGTTTTTTAATAAACAGGTATGGCCAAGCAAATTTTATTTTAAAATATATTTATTTTGTTTTTATGGCATACCAGGCAGTGCTCAAGTCTTACTCCTGGCTTTCTGGTTAGGGATCACTCCTGACAACAGTGCTTATGGTATCATATATGGTCCCTAACGGTCAAGGTTGGGAAGAACACATGCAAGGTAAGAGACTTTTTGTCTTATATTTTTTGTGGGACAGTGGACCATACCCTGACATGCTAAGGATTATTCTATAGCTCTGAGTTTATATGTGCTCAGGATCCATATGGAAATATAACTCAGGCTGAATATGCAAGTCAAGAGACCTGCTTACTGTAATAAATCTCTGGCCCCTTATATGTTAATAGATTTTTTGCTAATGTACATCTCTAATTACTAAAATTGTGTAGATTTTATGACTCTGAAACTGCAAAGTAATTATGTGGCCAACATCAGAAATATGAATATAGCATGATTTTATTTTTGGTGTGGTAAGAAAAGTCTTTCAATGTCTTTGTATACAGCTCAATTTGCTCGATTCAAACAAAGCTTTAACTTATTAAATAGTCATGCTTCATTTGAAATACTCCATTGTTGCTGTACACTGTTACCCAAAGCCTCTGTTTATTGCCTGGGGTTGCCTTCTGCAGGCCACATTGTATACAGGGGGCAGAAAACAGTTTGATATGTGGCAGTATATCTTACCATGTATTCTGTCGACTAGTATAAATATTTTCTCCTCATGCTGCCACAATCATCATGGGACTAGAAAAGATCTTACCAGTATATTTATCTATCCACATTGGATCACTAAGAAATTAGACCAGAGAGAGATGCTGCTTGCCTCCAAGGAAGCACACACATGATTCTCAAATAAGTCTAAAGGCTAATATACAAAACAACTATGGAATAAAGACAAGACTCTTGTGAACGCTTGGAGAAATATATACCTGACTGTAAAATATCCATTGGTACAGATGCTTGACTTTTATTCTGAGATACAGTTCATCTCACATGCCCTTCCCCACTCTGCCTTGCAGGGGCTGGGCAGCATTGACATTACAATAGACCTAGGTGAGGTCCTGGGAGAAGTTACCTGAGGGAACTGACCCTAACTGCTTCCCATTTGCATAGGGAATCTAAATGGAAAAGATATAAAAGCTGTAGCCTGCTTTCTTCCAAGTCCTTTTGCCTTTTCACCTTCTTCCTCTGCTCACCACCTCTCTCTCTCTTCCTTGTTGGGCCTCAAAAATGTGGTGGCAGAGATCTTGGCCTAAGATTCTAAATCTACATGTCGCCGCATCCCAGCTAGGAACCTAAGTCTGGGGTTTTCCTATTATTGGATTATATACCAGAACCTGTGAGAGTAAAGCCTTTTGAAACTTTGCTGGATTCTCACTCTTTCTCTGTCTGTTGGCCACGAATCCCCTGAGGCAGAAGGGGAACCCTGATCCTGCTCCCAGATTTTGTTGGGGTGCCCAGTGCCCCCCCACACTCCATAACTATGACGTATCTGTGGTTTGGATCCCAATCTATATCTCTGTTCTAGGATGCTTGCTTAGATAGTTTTTATGGTGGGGAAAGTTTGGACCACACCAATATTGTTCACGGACTACTCCCTGTCTATATGCGTTCAGTGGTCACATTAGGAAGTGGTCAGGAAAGGACATGTGTATGGATATCGAACCTGGATTAATTACATGCAAGGTATGTATCTCAAGCACTGTATTATAACATAGCTCTCACTTTGTCTTTTCATAACCTGTCTTAGACTTGTTCTATAGTGTTCAAAATCATAATAATTCATCTTTTCTCAGGTTTTACTTCTAGCTCCATTCTTAAGGATCATTATGCAGGGCTTTGGAGACCATATGGAAAGTCTAGAATAGGATCAATTCTAGGTCATCTACCTGCATGGCAAGCTCTCTACCTACTATATCTTTCTAGTCCCTGAAAATAAGATATCATTGAAATAATAATATCAGCATTAATATGACATGTTGTCATATTAATGTCACACTATAAGTATGACTATATTATTATTGTAATCTTATAATAATAAAATAATACATTATTTTTTCTGTGATTCAATGCATCCCTATATGTGTGATGCATCAGTTATGTTGCTCCATTTTTCAATTATATTGAAGTTATAAATGCAACATTGCATTATATTGCTTATTCTGTATTAGCTTAATAGCTAACTTTTTAAATGTGTATTCAATGTAATCCTAAATAAATTAGACATTTTCATTATGTGTAATATGCTAACAAATCAATTCAGATATTTAATATTCATTTTAAAATTACATCATATATACAATTTTAAATTATTTGTTTGTAATTTCATTATCTTGATATGAAGATTGTATTCTAATGATGGATTAAATCACATAAGTATTTAAGTTCTTTAAACTAATCCACCAATTTATCTTTATTTGTGTATTCATTTTTATTTGATTTTGCTTACATTTACGGTTATTGCATAAACATTAGTTTATATCTCTGTGTGTTTTGGAATGTTCCACATATCTCAAATGAATGTTATTAAGCTACGCTTACTACCAAAAACACTAATAAAATCTATCACAACTATTTAAATGAAAAGGCTTAAATTTTAAACCATTTGAAGAAATTATAAAGTGGAAATCTAAAACTTCTGACAAAAATGGGAGAAAAGGTATTGCAGATGTTGCCAATGTGGTCATAGTTTATGTGTACTTATTTGCTTGATATTTGGTCTATGAGAGACCATTTCATTGTTATTACAAAAGCACCATTTCTCATATAAGATGGTCTTTGGCCTTTTGGCCTTTCTTCTTTAGTATGTAAAAGACAAATGGAATATCAATAAAAAAGATGTGCCACTGCTGTGAAACTGAGTTATATAAAAAAGCATGTAGTCATAATACCTTTCCCCAATTAATTTTTATAATAAAAAGTAAAAGAAATCATTCAAAATGAGGACCTGGAGAATACTATATTTTTAATTGCCAACTTATTACTTTATATATCTTTATAAATATGGGATATTATTTTGTTTTACACTATATGTTTATTGACTAGTAAATCACATAAACTTTGTGATAGTTTGGCAATTCCATAAGAGGACGGTAATATTAAAGTGCCAGGGCACTTTGTCAGGGCACACAGTGGGTAGGGTGTTTTTTCTTGCAAGATGCCAAACATAAGGTATCCCATATTGCTCCCTAAGCCCCACCACCAGGAGAGATCCCTGAGTGCTGAGCCCACAGACAGTACTGCTGGGTGTGGCCTCAAAGCAAAACAAAAAATACAGATCATCTAGTTTGTGGTATCAGAATTTACTTGCTATGGTATTATTTTGTGACAAACAATTTTCTATTGTAAAATTTTGTTATGTTTAAAATGTGATCAAATCTGTTTATTCACATTTCATTTTAAAAGATCCATAAATAAGCATACTTTCTTTTGTTAAATACACTGATTCAAACATCACTTCTCTGTGCCAGGGGCTGGTATAACTCTACACTTCCTAGGCATTTTTTTTTTGAACTGTGGTTCTTGGTGTCAAAAACACTGTTATTTATTAGCTCTTTGCCTTGGGGAGAAAAATAGATATTTCTAAACTCGTTTTTTATAAGCTTGTGTTGAATATGAATGAATAACATTTTAGAAATAAATTAAAAACCTGCATGAAAAGTAGTTCTAAACCCATAAAGCTTTAGAAGAAAAAAAAAGGTTGCAATGACAAAATGCCTACTGGACATGAATGGTCAACTTTTGAGGCAACTTAGAATTGATACAGAATTCAGAAAAGCAGACATAGTATACAATGTATTTGCTTTGCATAATTGTTTTGCACTTTGAAATTCTTAAATCATTACATTTTCATAGTTTGCTAATTTTACATTGAGAGATATTTTGTTTTGTTTCTTAGAGAATCATGACAGTTTACTATTTCTCTATTATCCATAAGAGATATAAACATAGAATATCATGTTTAGCTTGACATTAATATGACTCAGTTTTTCATAATTGTAAGTGATGTAGCTGGGCCCCATGGGTGACTTATGTGAGGCAGGAAGGAGAGAGAGAGATGTTTACTTTCTCCCCAGCCACCTCTGCCACCAGAACCCGCTGGGCAGGCTAAGGACTGATAAAATTTTCGATGATCCCCTGCATGGCGTGGGCCTGAGCCCCACCAGCCCCATCAGGTGGCCTTCAAGCCACACCTGATGTCCGCTTGATCTCTAGGCATGGGAGTTAATCTTGAGCACCTGAGATTTCTCAGGAGCCATGGACTCAGGTTGGAGAGAGGAATTGCTCTTTGCAGGAAAGGAAAGTCAGTCCTAGGCCTTACCCAGGGTTTCCTCAGGGTTCTTTGTCTTCCCTCGCAGAAAAAGAATTTTCAGGAGTAGACAAGCGGTGAAGTAAAACAGGTTTATTATGGTAGTTTTAGAATGGGGAAGGAGGAGAAAGAGTGTGTGTGTGTGTGTGTGTGTGTGTGTGTGTGTGTGTGTGTGAGAGAGAGAGGGGGGGGGGAGGGAGGCGTACACATCTCAAGAGGGGAAATTAGGGTGGCACGCGTGCTTGGGTACTGCATATGCTTGGCCAGTGGGCACAAGCAGCACAGGTGTGTGGCCAACATTTGAGTGCCGTCCTTTTGTCAGAATAGCTTTTTATAGGGGTTTTCCCAAGCTACTCCCATATGGGGCTTCAACCTAGGTTAAAGTTCGTTGTTAGGGCCATTGTCAAGGGGAGATTTGCGGAGTGGTCTTCTTTGAAAATCTCCTTTCCTTGACCTCTGCTCCTGCTGGATCTTCTCTGTTCTGGAATCAGATGAAGGTCTGGGCAGAGAAGATTGATCCAGCTTCCTCAGGGTCTATTGTTGGTAAGGAATTTCTTATCAGGCCTTGGTTTATGATTCCAAAAAAGGTGGGTCTGGAGTCTTAGGGCTAAAGTTCATTGCCATAGAGATGCCCCATCTGCTTGCCTATATCATAAGAACTGAAGCTTTCTGAGCAGCAGATTCTAAATTCCTGAACAACTTTTAGCAATGACCTAAAGCATTTTAAGCATATTATATATTTATTTTTTATGTGTATTTTGATGTTTCATAAATTAAAGATCCTTGAAAGACATGTCAGCATATACAGTTTAAGAACTTTTTAAGTCAAGAAACTGTTAGGAAAAATTGAAAACATTACTTAATAAGAATGGTTGTCAGCTTCTCTGCACCAACCTATTGAACACAATGGACTCAACATCTTGGTTTTTTGTTTTAAAAGGCTGCTGATTTTGATGTAGGCAGGCAAACAGAGGGTCCCGACATGGCAAAGAATTGTTGCCCTAGGGCTGTCCAGAGTCAACGTTTGGAGCCAGGAATCAAGACTTCATGAGACCCATTAAACAACAAGAAACCCTGAGGGAGCTTGGTCAACCTTTCTCTGCCCAGCCCTTGATCACTTGATGACTTGATCACTTGACATCCCATTAGTCATCAATTTGCTCGAGTGGGTGCCAGTAACATTTCCATTTGACCCTATCATGTGCCAGTGTAGCCCAATGGCATCTGGTTGCTTCAGGAATATGAAAACTCAAATCGTTCGCTCAGGGTCTTGATGAAGAAGTCTGACCATTTTGTAGGTGGACGGCCACATGATCTTTTGACATCCCCTGGGACCCAGTCGGTAATGGCTCAAATCCAGCGGTCATCTCCAAATCACATTACATGTCCAGCCCATCTGATTTTCGATGCCTTGGCAAACAAGACAGTGACCCTGATTCTGGATCATCGAAGGAGGTCAGAACTCCAGATTCCTTCTCTCACTAGAATGAGGCATGATATTCCAAGCACAGCTCTTTCAAGTCCTCTTTGGGAGACCTGAATGGCATTTTCATCCTGCTTTCATAGGGCCCAGGTTTCGGAGGTGTATGTTAATGCAGGGAGAATGGTGGAGTAGAAGAGATGTGCCTGGAGCCAGAGGTTCTTTGCTCTTTTAGCTATTTCTTTGATGCTCTTGAAGGCATTCAATGCCACTCTCTTCCTCCTGCGCAGCTCAGAATTTAGATCGTTCATCATGTTGAATTTTCGACCTAGGTATACATAACTGCTGTATTCAGAGAAGTTTGTTCTGTTGAGGGTGAATGGGGCCTCTGGAACTAGTTCATTTTTCATGAACATATTTTTGCTGAGATTCAGCTGTAGACCTATCTTTCCATATTCTCGGTCAAAGTCAGCCAGCATTTGTGCCACTTGGCTAATATTTGGTGTTATTGGAATGATGTCATCAGTGAAGCAGTGGTAGCAGTGGTAATGTAGTTGCCGACCATCTATCTTCACTCCCATTCCTTCCCATTCTAATTGTCTCATGATGTTCTCGAGGGTGGCACTGAATAGTTCGGTGAAATGGTATCATGCTGCTGAGCCCCTCCTTTGACATCATTGTAAAATGATGATATACTGGTGGTGAATACTCCAAGTATTTTTGAGTGCTATGCTCTTAGTTTTACTGACAGCCGGGTTTGCTTGCCTGAAGGGAAACTTAGCATGGCTTCTTCCTTGAACTTAGCGGTGCTATTTCTTACAGAGGATCTAAGGTATTCCTCCTGATAAATTGTTGATGTCCCGCATGGGGCCATTGGGGGTTATGATAAGTGCCCCAAACAGTTGGCCAAGAAATCATGATAGAAATTTTGCTATTTCAAGAGTTATTACAGTTCTACTGTTCAAGAAGGGAGACATTCACATTAGCAACTAACACCCCATCTACCTATTTTCTGTCATCTACAAGCTGTTCACTCAGTTCATCCTGAGGCAGAAATAGCAGAACATTAGATGGACAACCATGTGAGCAAGCTGGCTTCCGAAAAGGATTCAGCACAGTTGACAATACCCACATGGTAACCAAGCTTATTGTGGTTTGTAGGGAATTCAAGATGCCTTTCTGTCTCACATTCATTGATTTAAAGAAAGCCTTTGAGGGGCCGGAGTGATAGTCCAGCAGGTAGGGTGTTTGCCTTGCACGTGGCCGGCTTGTGCCAGCACAGGTTCGTTCCCGGGCACCCCATGTGATCCTCTGA
Organism: Cryptotis parvus; assembly: GCA_021461705.1. Classification (NCBI taxonomy): domain Eukaryota; kingdom Metazoa; phylum Chordata; class Mammalia; order Eulipotyphla; family Soricidae; genus Cryptotis; species Cryptotis parvus. The sequence goes on from JAJIBD010002834.1 coordinate 84,778, forward strand.
GCTCCTCTAGGGGTAATTCCTGAGTGCAGAGCCGGGAGAAACCCCTAGCATTGCCGGGTGTGACCCCCCCCCAAAAAAAAGCCTGTGATTCTGTGGAGACTGAAGTAGTCTTCAAAGCCCAACCAAACAGGGCATTCAAACCCAACACATCAAGCTCCTTTGTGAGCCGATATTCGAATTCACCACAAGATCTCACCATTCTACAAGGAGGTGATCATTGATGTCAAAAGAGGGGTCCGGTAGTGCGATACTATTTCACTGAAACTCTTTGATGCCACCTTTGAGAATGTCATGCGACAATTAGAATTTAAAGGAATGAGAGTGAAGACAGACAGTCAGCAACTACACTACCTCCGCCTTGCTAATGACATTGTTCTAATAACACCAAACATTAGCCAAGTGGCACAAATGCTGGCTGACTTCGACCGAGAATGTGGAAACATAGGTCTACAGCTGAATCTCAAAAAAACCATGTTCTTGAAAAATGATCTAGTTCCAGAGGTTTCGTTCACTCTCAATGGAACAAACATCTCTGAATGCAGCAGTTATGTGCACCTAGGTTGAGAACTCAACATGATGAACGACCCAGCACCTGAGCTGCTTAGGAGGAAGAAAGCGGCATGGAATGCCTTCAAGAGCATCAAAGAAATAGCTAAAAGGTCAAAGAATCTCCTGCTCTGGGCATATGTCTTTGATTCCACTGTTCTTCCTGCATTAACATAGCCTCAGAGACCTGGGCCCTATGAAAGCAGGATGAGAATGCTATTCAGTTCTCCCAAAGAGGAATCAAAAGAGCAATGCTTGGAATAGCATGCCTCAACCAAGTGAGAGAAGGAATCCGAAGTTCTGACCTCCGTCGCTGTTCCAGAGTCAGAGACGCTGTCTCATTTGCCAAGGCATCGAAAATCAGATGGGCTGGACATGTTTTGCGATTTGGAGATGACCGCTGAACTAGAGCCATTACCAACTGGACCCCACGGATATCAAAGATCACATGGCCGCCCACCTACAAGATGGTCAGATGTCTTTGTCAAGACCCTGAACAAACAAGTTGAGGCTCTTCGTATTCCTGAAGCAAGCAGATACCATTGGGCATTGGGCTACACTGGCACGTGATAAGGGTAAAATGGAAACTTTAAGGCACCCACTCGAGCAAATCAAGGAATAATGGGATGTCAAGTGATCAAGTGATTAAAATAAAACTGGCTTTTCCTATCCTGCCCCAACTTTCCTATTTTGATTTGCACAAGAGGGACCTGATTAGCAATAGGGCTTGGCCTCCAAGCATTGCAAATGCCTTTGAGCAGCAGAAACTAAGAGTTCACTATGGCATGTCCTCCAACACTTTGTTGTTTCTATTTTACTTAGTTAGCACACACACACACACACACACACACACACACACACACACACACACACATATATATATATATATATGTATATATGTATATATGTCGCTGAATAATAGGCAATTATACGTCTGTTCATGTTTGGGTTTAAGACATGCAATGTTCAAACTCCCATTCCTCCAAGTGCTGATATCTAAATCTATCATTAATAGATTAATCATATTCTGTAAAAGCAGAGATCCTTATAGGGATCTAGAGCTATTTTGATCACACCCTTTTGCTGTAATGTATCTGGAAAGTTGATTTTCCAGATTTCAGCTTTCCTTTGGTGTCACTAAAGGTAATTTTTGTGTTTGTTTGTTTCCCTGCCCCAAGAGTTGTAGAAATCATTGTGGAGTTACCGTTTGGTAGTGTTTGGGATTATTAAGTCTCAATGTTTAATGAAAGAATGAACTCTGAGCCAAAGTCAACATTGCTAATGAGAAAAAATATTAGGAAGAGCAATGATACAATGTTAAAGAGTCCCTGATATATGGCCCTGCTTACTATCAGAGTTAGAATGGTAGTAATAGCACTTTACTGTGCATTCAAAGCAAGAAACCAAGAAACCTCACTTTACATATTTTATAAATTATTCTGTTATAATTTTTTACTTTTTTAGAAATAAAAATCAATTTGGTATATTTTAAATGATATTTGAAAATTTGTAAATATTGATTCTTATGTTGGTAGACTAATCTTTTATTTTATGTGATCATAGTACCTGGCTGGAGATCAGACTTGGAGTTTTAAACATACTAAGCTTGTGCTATACTATTTGAGCCATATTCCTGACTCCTAGACCAATCTTTATAAGCTGATACCATAATTAATTGTTTGAAAGGAATAAAATTAAGTATATTCAATTCATGAAATATAATTCATGTTATATCAATTAAAGGCATAAAACTGCGACAAAATTAAGTATTATTTAGATAGTTAATGTAAATTTATTATGATTTATATTAAATTATAAATGTTAGTTAAATAATAAAGAATTTATAAATTTTGCAAGCATCTATTGATTATTAATTTCATTAAGGCTTTATAATTAATTATCATTTAATATATTCTTCTTTTAATAACATGACTTTTTGCAATAAGAAATAAACAACCAGACAGGGAAAAATATAATCACCAGAATCCAATTAAATTTTAAGTAAAAATAAATAAGTTTTATTTATTTAAGCAATAAAACTATATATAAACTGATTTTTCTAAAATGATATTTTAAGATATTCTCTATTCTTTATAATATTTCTATTCTTTATTTTTAAAATTACAAAATTAATTTTTTTAGTTGTATGGTAAATAAGTTACAGTATCAGAAAGATAGTACAGGGGATAAAGACAGTTCCCTTGCATTTTGCTCACTCTGGTTTCATCCTTGAGACTACATATGGTCCCCTGAATATTTCCAAGAGCAGTGGGCCAGGAATAAACATTGAACAAAGCCAGATGTGACCTATAAACTATAAAAGAAAGAAAGAATTTCAGTTATAAAAACAAATATCACCAGGTGAGTCACCAACAGATGTATGTGAATTAAGGAAGGTTTCTTTTCAAAAAAAGTCTTAAACACTCAAGGTCTATCATAAATAAAATTAAAAGGCCCAATTTCTTTCAATAGTTTTATCCTTCCGTAATCTCCATCCATATTGAGGATTTTCTAGAATTTGCTTATAAAATCATCCATTAGAATCATTGGTGAAGGAAAGGTCATGATTTAATTTTCCATTTAGGCACAAAGGACATTAGTAACTAATTCATAATGTGAATCATCATATATAATGATTTGGGTTAATTATATTCATGTAATTCCTCAGATGCATCTATCAGTAGTTATTGTTCTTCCATTTTAAGAAATCACAGTGGACATTGTTCCTATGGTTACCAGAAGGGATGCCATTATGGAGCTACCTCCGGATGACAGAAGGAGTGAGGAAGTCTGCCAGAAATGTCACACAGCCTATCAGTATTTCTTAGTGCTCTTGATGCTAAGTGTGTTTTCTACTAGAAACAAAGCAATTAATGGAACATTTTACATGAGCAAACCAATTTAATTTTCAATCTTCTTTAATCCACTATTGCAGCATCTTCAGATTCCTGGTAACATCTATAAAACACAAAAGAATTCAGGAAAAGAAGTTCATTATCTCAAAAGTGATGGCATTTTGAAAGAACTGTCTCCTTAAACACCATGGAAGCTATCAGTAAAATAGTTAAATATTAATAAAGGATTTTGATTCAAAATTCAATCCATTGAGAAATTGTCATGGTTTGAAATTAAGAGAGCATTTAAAAGAGTAAATTTATTGAAATTTGTTTTTTAAAATTTATCCTTTTGCCTCCCTTTGTTGTTCTGACAACAAAAGAAGTCTACATATTTAATTATGGTGTTCAAACGTTTGGTTGTTCTGCCCTACAGATCTTCTTGAATTTGTTGTGGCATCAGAGAATCCAATGGCAGCATCACTGGGATAGAGTTTGGGGATTAGAGCAGTGCTCAGGGATTGCACTCTTGTCTTCAAGCTTTTTGGAAGTCAGGACTCTGCCACTGAGTCACACATGAGGCTTCACAAAAAGTTTGCGGAGAAAAACAGGGTAATGTTTCAGGATGAAATGAAGATGGCAGGGAATTATTCATCTCCTTCAGAATAAATGTCAGGGAGCCGCTGGGGTCCCCAACAATACCAGGAAGCAAGTTCCCTTCTATCTTTGGAGCCAGTGGGAAATGGATGAATCCAGCGCAGTTTTAAAAGGCTTTATTATTACAGGTTTTGATATACAATCCAAGAACTGGAAAAACTCCAGACTCTGGGTTCCCAAATAGGCCCCAGCCACGTGCAGGCCAAGATGGCTGCCACTACATGTTGAAGCCCAACAGAAAACTGAGAGGACAGAGAGACAGAAGCCAAGGGGAGCCAAAATGGCAAAAAGGACCTTCTCTCTTCACCCAGCTTATTTTATAGATAGAAATCCTCCAAAACTTCCCAGCATGCCCATAGAGGGCTGGGCTATCTAGAGATGAATGTAGGTAAACAACTGTATTGAAATGCAGCACTTCAGGTGGCTTTTTGAGCAGATTCAAAGCCCCCTTAGCAGAGCTGGAGGGGCTACAAATTAAGTGCAGCTGAAGCTTAAAGTAGGGCATGTCAGCTAACAACTTCCCCTGTTTAGTTTAGTTTACTAAAAAGACTGAAAAAAATACAAAATTTGGCCAACACATACAGAAAATTAAACAAAAAGGAACATTTCCAGTTACAAAGTTATATTACATATTATTTCAGAATTCTAACTTATTTTTTTGACCCAAAGCATGTTTGTGACAAAGTGTTTCTAGCTATCTTATTATAACAAATGATAGTTTGCACTGTCCATAATTAGTGAGAATCAATTTCCCATATTTTATGTAATATGGCAAATTACATATATGGCATGTCTGGAACAAAGTCTGAGGGACTACTGGAACAGCAATACCTGTTCAGTGATTCACTCAATCTCATGAATGAGTCTCTGGAGAGCAGCGATCTGGAACTCGTTGAATTGTCAGGGATATTGAATCAGGTCTCAGGAACACTGGAACAAATGTTTGAGCACTGGAACAGGAGTCTCTAGCACTGGAACAGGTGTCTGTAACATCGCTGTAGCCATCTTGCAGGGCTTCTTCAGCAAGGGAATGCTGGCACTGGTAACCATCACTGATCATCATCTGGATGATGGCTCGAGATGAGAGCCTTTTACTGAGAGTATACCACCTACGGCAGAGCCTGGCAAGCTACCCGTGTTTTATTTGCTATTCAAAAAATTAGTAACAATTATGGACCTCAATTCCATGACCTGAAGAATGGTTTGAGGCTCTTCCTGTCCCTGGAGAAAGCAGATGCCCTTGGGGTACACTCGCTTGCAACAGGATGTATGGAGATGTTTCTGTTGCCCGCTCGAACAAATCAATGAACAATGGAAAGACAGTGATACAGTGATAGTCACAAACAGATAAATTAGAGCATTGGTAGGAATCCGAGTCTGGAATAGAGAGAAGAACATAAAGAAACTCCAACATGGTTGGAGCAGGGATATAAGTATGAGAATTGATGAGTCCAAAACTGATGAGTCTAGTAGATCAGCAACAGAGCTGATGAATCCAATAGAGGCTTGTAGTGGTCAGAAATTGGGAAGGTATAGTTGAGACACAACATAGACACAACAGTAATCACAAACATAATGGGGGGCCACAGCACAAACACATACACATTTGATGGATCAGTATATTACATCTGTATATATGACCCATCTAGGGTGATAAATGGTAATGAATCAAGCGCTTCATGAACATCATCACTGTATCATTGTCTTCCGTTCATCATCGATTTGCTTGAGAGGGCACCAGTAACATCTCCATATGTCCTCTCTTATGCTAGTAGAGCCCAAGGGCATCTGCTTGCTACAGAAACATAAAGAGCCTCTAACCATTCCATCAGGTCATAGGAATTTGGTATATAACTGTTACTGGTACTTGACATATCAAATACGACATGGAAAAATAAAAAAAAAAAAAGCTACGACATGGGTAGCTTGCCAAGCTCTGCCGTGAGGGTGGCATACTCTTGTAGTCACCTCTGATCTCCAGCATTTATTGATGAACCACATGGCCGCTTGAGGCCACGTGCACTGGGCTGTGATAGGCTCTTCTGCTGGGTGGAGTTCATGAATATAAAGCTAGAGAATATGATGGTGAGAAAGTGTCTTTTCCTGTCTATAGAACATTAGAAAAATCATTTTTGCAAATTATTAATTTTTTTATTCTTTTTTTTTTTTTCTTTGTTTTTTTTTAATTTTTTATTATACCACCGTGAAACATACAATTACAAAGGTGTTCATAATTGGTTCTTGGTAATACAGTATTCCAGCACCCATCCCTCCACCAGTGCCCCATTTCCACCACCAATGTACCCCACCCCCTCCCGCCACCCCAGGCTGCCTTAATAGCAGGTACCCCAGTTTCCTCTCTTTCTTTCCCTGTCTCTCTCTCTGTCTCTGCATCTCTCTCCCTCTTATTTGACACATTGTGGCTAGCCCTGCAGATATTTAGAGTTTATTACTTAAGTCTCTTTGTGTATATTCAATGGTGAGTTTTAATCTGCCATTACCATTTCCCACATTTAGTAAAACACTGGTATCTATTTATGTCGTATTAATGAATGCAGTCATTCTATATCTGTCCTTTTCCTTCTGACTAATTTCACTCAGCATGATAGTCTCCATGTACATCCATTTGCAGGTAAATTTCTTAATTTCATCTTTTCTGAGCCGCATAGTATTCCACAGTGTAGATGAACCACAGTTTCTTTAGCCAGTCCTCTGTTCTCGGGCATTTAGGTTGTTTCCAGATTCTATAGTGAATAGCGCAGAGATGAATAAAGAAGTACAGATAGTGTTTCTACTATGTGTTTTTCCGGTCTCTCAGGTATATTCCCAGGAGTGCTATTGCTGGATCAAATGGGAGCTCAATATCTAGTTTTCAGAGGAATGCCCATATTGTTTTCGAAAAGGGCTGGACCTGTCGGCACTCCCACCAACAGTGGATGAGAGTCCCTTTTCCCCCACATCCACGCCAGCACCGGTTGTTCTTGCTGTTTTGGATGTGTGCCAGTCTCTGTGGTGTGAGATGGTACCTCATTGTTGCTTTGATTTGCATCTCCCTGATGATTAAAGATGAAGAGCACTTTTTCATATGCCTTTTGGCCATTCGAATTTCTTCTTTTTGGAAGCTTCTGTCCATTTCTTCTCCCCATTTTTTGATGGGGTTGGCTGTTTTTTTCTTGTGGAGTGCTACCAGTGCTTGATATATCCTGGATATTAACCCCTTGTCAGATGGGTATTGGGTGAATATCCTTTCCCACTCTGTGGATTGTCTTTGTATCTTGGTCACTGTTTCTTTTGAGGTGCAGAAGCTTTTTAGTTTTATATAATCCCATTTGTTTATCTTTGCTTCCATTTGCTTGGTCAGTGGTGTGTCGTCTTTGAAGATACTTTTCGTTTCGATGTCGTAGAGCGTTTCTCCTATGTATTCTTCGATGTACCTTATAGATTCATGCCTGATGTTGAGATCTAGAATCCATTTTGATCTGACTTTTGTGCATGGCTTTAGAAGGAGGTCTAAGGTCATTTTTTTACATGTAGTTGCCCAGTTTTCCCAGCACCATTTGTTGAAGAGGCTTTCTTTGCTCCACTTAATATTTTTTGCTCCTTTATCGAAGATTAAGTGGTTGTATATTCGAGAATGTGTTTCAGGATATTCAGTTCTATTCCATAGGTCTACAGGTCTGTCTCTATACCAATACCACACTGTCTTAATTACAACTGCTCTGTAGTAGAGCTTGAGGTTGGGGAAAGTGATACCTCTCATCTTCATTTTCCCAAGGATTGCTTGAGCTATTCGTGGGGTTTTATTATTCCATACAAATTTCAGGAGTGTTTGTTCAATTTCTTTGAAGAACATCATGGGTATCTTTATAGGGACCGCATTGAATCTGTATAAAGCTCTAGGGAGTATTACAATTTTGATAATGTTAATCCTTCCAATCCATGAGCAAGGAATATGTCTACATTTCCTCAGGTCTTCTTTTATTTCCTGAAGTAAGATTTTGTATTTTCTTTGTATAGATCCTTTACATTCTTTGTCAAACTGATTCCTAGGTATTTGATTTTCTGCGGTGCAATTGTGAATGGGATAGTTTCTTTAATGTCCCTTTCTTCTCTTTCGCTGTTTGCACATAGGAAGGCCATTGACTTTTGGGTATTGATTTTGTACCCTGCTACTCTGCTATAGGAATGTATTATTTCTAGGAGCCTCTTGGTAGAGAGTTTCGGGTTTTCCAGGTATAATATCATGTCATCTCCAAATAGTGATAACTTGGCTTCTTCCCTTCCTATCTGGATGCCCTTAATGTCTTTTTCTTCCCTGATTGCTATGGCAAGTACTTCCAGTACTATATTGAATAGAAGTGGTGACAGTGGGCAGCGTTGTCTTGTCCCTGATCTTAAGGGGAAGGCTTTCAGTTTTTCCCCATTGAGAATGATGCTCGCTGTGGGCTTGTAGTAGATGGCCTGGATTATCTTGAGGAAGGTTCCTTCAATCCCCATTTTACAGAGAGCTTTCATCATGAACGGGTGTTGAATCTTGTCAAATGCCTTCTCTGCATCTATTGATATGATCATATGGTTTTTATTTTTCTTTTGTTGATATGATGTATTATGTTGATTGACTTGCGGATGTTGAACCATCCTTGCATTCCCGGGATGAATCCCACTTGGTCATGGTGAATAATCTTTTGATGACTCTTTGGATTCTATTTGCTAGCATTTTGTTGAAGATCTTAGCGTCTGTATTCATCAGGGAGATTTGTATGTAGTTTTCCTTTTTTTGTGGCATCTTTGTCTGCTTTGGGTATCAGGGTGATATGTGCCTCATAAATGCTATTTGGAAGTGCTTCTGTTTCTTCAATTTGCCGGAAGAGCTTAAAAAAGAATTGGGAGTAGGTCCTCTTTAAAGGTTTTGTAGAATTCACTGGTGAATCCATCTGGACCTGGGCTTTTGTGTTTGGGGAGACTTTTGATTACCGATTCTATTTCCTCGATGGAGATAAGTTTGTTGAGGTATTCCAAATCTTCTTGTTGCAGACTTGGGAAGCTATAGGAATTCAGGAATGTGTCCATTTCTTCTAGGTTCTCTTGTTTTGTGGCATACAGGCTCTCATAGTAATCTCTGATGATCTTTTGAATTTCTGTGGTTTTTGTTGTGATGTCCCCGTTTTCATTTCTGATTCTATTTATTTGGGTTCTCTCTTTTCCTTTTCTTACAAGTCTTGCATGTGGTTTGTCAATCTTGTTTATTTTTTCAAAGAACCAGCTTTTGGTTTCGTTGATCTTCTGGATTGTTTTTTGACATTCCATCTCATTGATTTCTGCTTTAAGTTTTATTATTTCTTTCTTTCTGCTTGGGTTGGGTTCCTTTTGTTGATCACTCTCTAAGATCTTAAGTTGTGAAGTCAGACTGTTTATGATGGCCTTTTCTTCTTTTCTGATGAATACTTGAAGAGCTATGAACTTGCCTGTTAACACTGCTTTTGCTGTATCCCACAAGTTCTGGTAATTCGTGTCTACAGTCTCATTTGTTTCCAGGAATCTTTGGATTTCCTCTTTGATTTCTTTTATGACTTGCTGGTTGTTCAGCAGTGAGCTCTTTAGTTTCCAGGTACTTGGTATTGGTCTCCGTTTTTGTGTACAATTAACTTCTATTTTCAGTGCCTCATGGTCTGAAAAATAGTTGGCACAATTTCTATCTTCTTGATTTTATGGAGGTATGATTTATGGCTCAGCATGTGATCTATTTTGGAGTATGTTCCATGTGCGCTGGAGAAGAAAGTGTATTCAGCTTTTTTGGGGATGAAATGCCCTGTATATGTCTAACCAGCCCTCTTTCTTCCATCTCTTCTTTTAGGGCCAGTATTTCCTTGGTAAGTTTCAATCTTGTTGAGCAGTGTTGAAGTCTCCAACTACAATTGTGTTGCTGTCAATGTTTTCTTTGAAGTCTATTAGTATTTTTTTAGGTATTTTGCTGGCCCCTCGTTGGGTTTAATATCGTGATTTCTTCCTGATATATACATCCCTTGACTATTAAGAATTGACCTTCATTGTCCCTTCTGACCTTCTTTAGCCTGAAGTCTATGCTGTCAGATACCAGTATGGCTACCCAGCCTTTTTGGATGGGTTGTTTGAATGAAGGATTGTTTTCCAGCCTTTTATTTTGAGCCTGTCTTTGCTCCGATTGTTCAGGTGTGTTTCTTGAAGGCAGCAGAATGTCGGATTCAATTTTTATTTTTTATTTTTATTTTTGCTTTTTTTGGGTCACACCCGGCAATGCTCAGGGGTTACTCCTGGCTCTGCACTCAGGAACCACTTCTGGCGGTGCTCGGGGTACCATATGGGATGCGGGGATCGAACCAGGGCCGGCATGAGCCGGCCGCGTGCAAGGCAAACGCCCTACCCGCTGGGCTATCGCTCCGCCCAACGGATTCAATTTTTTGATCCATTTTGCCACTCTGTGTCTCTTAACTGGTGCATTTAGACCATTGACATTGAGAGAGATTATTGTCATGGGATTTTGTGCCAGCTTTCTGTATAGGTTGGTTGTTCTTTTGGGTTATGTCTCATCTTATAATAGATCTTTCAGTCCTTCTTTTTAAGGTTGATTTTGATTTTACAAAGTTCCTAAGCTGTTGTTTATCCAAGAAGTTGTATATCTGTCCTTCAAATCTGAGGGAGAGTTTAGCTGGATAAAGAATTCTTGCTGAGGCATTCATTTCATTAAGTTTTTTTACTATATCCCACCACTGCCTTCGGGCTTGGAGGGTGTCTTCTGAGAAGTCTGCTGAAAGTCGAATGGTTGCTCCTTTGTATACAATTTCCTTCTTTGATCTTGCTGCCTGAAGAATTCTGTCTCTGTCTATGGCATCCATTACTTTGACTAGGATGTGTCTTGGGGTCTTTCTATTGGGGTCTCTTCTTGCTGCTACGCATCAGGCTTCTTGGATCTGGATGCCTTCATCCTTTAATCGGGGAACTTTTCAGCCAGGGTGTTTTTAACTGTTTTGATTTCCTTGGGGTTACTTTCCTGTCCCTCTGGGGTGTGGTGTTCAGGGATAGATTCCTCTGGTGTGCTGTTTCTTTTTTCTTGAGGGTATTACCTTCCCTTTGTGTTGAATTTCCCTAGTTTTTCTATTAATAAGCGGCCGCGTTGGTGGCCCCCCTGCCAGCCGCACACCCCAGGGAGGTTACCTGAGGTGGAGTCAGGCCGGTGTGAGAGTTCAAAATGACTGTTTACTTCCGGTTCCGCTTGGACTTCTGGGGGTTGTAGTTCCAACTTCTGTCGAGACCTGGGGCTCTACCACGACCCCAGGGCGCCGCCCGGCCAGCCGCATACACCCCAAGGAGGTTACTGAGGTGGAGTCAGGCCGGTGTGACAGTTCAAAATACACACACACTTTTAAACAAATCCATACTGGCTAACACTGAAGATATTTTGAAGTAAGGTTTATAGTGAGTGAATGGATGGGACACTCCATTATATATTTTCACTTCTTTTTTTTTTCAATTAAATTTTAAACACACTTTAGCAAATATGTCTGTTTCCTCCAGGTGGGTGTTTTGTTTCAGATTTCCTTTCTGCTGCTGAAGAGCTTTAAGTCTCCCAGAAAGTCCCCTGTCCTTGCTCAGACTCAGCACATGGCTATGATGCTGCTTGGGTCCCTGTAGTGTTGGGGGTAGCAGTATACCCCATTGTGCTGGGGACCTCAGGGGCTGCACCTGGCGTGCCCTGGGACCCTGTGGTTCTGGGAACAGAGCCTCAGTCTGGTGAATGCTGGACAAATTATTAAAGTTTTAGTGAGCACTGTTTTAGGAGTCTCAGATTATTGAGTGCCATAGCACAAATCTATTGGATTCCAATATCTATCCTGTGAACAGCGCCATTAGAAAAACTTTTTTTCATTGATCTAGCAAACCTATTTTTAATGAGCACTGTGATCAGAGTCCAAAGCCTCGAGCATCATAGAAGGAATCTGCAGCAGCCAAGTTCTTTTTCTGCAAATACCTCTGAGCAAAAATATTAAAAAAGGTAACTCTATCATAATACTTGAAACATTTTGACATTGAGCACTATGCTTGGTGTCCAACTTTTTCCACCCTTTTTTCTAACCTGTAACCAAAACATTAGAAAACTCATTAATTTTTTAAAACCTTGACACTGAACATCATACACGGGAGTCCAATTTTCTTCAAAGCATTAAAAAACTTCATTAGTCATTCCCATACAAAAAAAACTTAGAACATTCTTACAAAATACCTTCTCCTTGAGGGTTATTCTCGTGTTCTCACCATTAAATTCACTTCAAGGCAACAAGGAAAGATTAACACTTACGCATTAAACACTTAATTTTTTTTTAATATTTTATTATACCACCGTGAAACATACAATTACAAAGGTGTTCACAATTGGTTCTTGGTAATACAGTATTCCAGCACCCATCCCTCCACCAGTGCCTCATTTCCACCACCAATGTACCCCACCCCCTCCCACCCACCCCCCAGGCTGCCTCAACAGCAGGTAGCCCTGTTTCCTCTCTTTCTCTCTCTCTCTCTCTCTCTCTCTCTCTCTCTCTCTCTCTCTCTCTGTCTCTGCATCTCTCAACCTCTTGTTTTACACATTGTTGCTAGCCCTGCAGACATTTAGAGTTTAAAACTTAAGTCTCTTTGTTACACATTAAACACTTTAGAAGCTGTTTTTTTTTGTATTTCATAGGAGAGAAAGTGTTTAGTCTGCAAGCAAGATATTAGACATGAACCATGATCAACAGGCTGCAAAACAAGATCATTATTAAAGTAAACCAATCCAGGAGGTTTAAACAGCAACTTGAAGTTTAAAATTTAAGGCTTTATAGTGAAAGAATTAGTTATTTTCTGATTCTTGGAGAATTCTAGTCTTGACACGTCACAGAGGAACCCAGAGTTTCTTGGCAGGGTTATCATCTGTAGAAATGAAAACATAACCTCCTCCCGAATGAGGAGGTGACTTGCAATCTATCATCAATTTTGACCAAGATGGGTGAATTGACTGTTTTTGAGTTTGCATAACTTCTTGAAAGTGACAATCACCCAATGTATAGGGATCTCCTTGAGGTATATTTAAGAAATTTATGGTGAATAATGTTAAAGATAAAGAATCCATTGGAGGCATACTTGTTTTTCTTTGCATTAATAACTGAGTTTTAAGCGTTCGGTGAGCAAGTTCAACAATTCTTTGTCTGTCGGGGACACCGCTGGGGTTCCCCAACAGTGCTGGGAAGCTAGTTCCCTTCTACCTCCGAAGCCGGCGGGGAATGGATGAAGACTCAGGAATCTGATGCAGTTTTCAAAGACTTTACTTATCACAGGTTCAGGCATACAAATCAGCAATAGGAAAAACCTGGTGCTTAGGATTCCTGGCTAGAACCCCAGTCACGTGTAGGCCAAGATGGCAGCCACCACGTGTAAAGGCCCTGTAAAGAGGAGACAAAGACAAGACTCCCAAGAAGAGTACAAGCCCCAAAAGAGAGCCCAAGGAGAAAGAGAGAGAGAGAGAGAGAGAGAGAGAGAGAGAGAAGAGAGAGAGAGAGAGAGAGAGAGAGAGAGAGAGAGAGAGAGAGAGAGAGAGAGAGAGAGAGGAAGCAGGCTGGTTTTATACCCCTGCAACTCAGACCTCCCACTATTATGGGAAGCAGGAAGGGTCAAATGCCCTTAGGTAATTTCTCCCAGCACCTCACCTAGGCCCTATTATATGCTAATGTTTTGAACCAGATCTGCCTGGAAATGCCATTATAGGGTAGCAAAGGGGGGTTTCTGAGATGGCATGCCTCTGTACCAAAAACTAATACTAATGCCAGTTAAATATTTCTTCAAGCTGTCACAAGAGTCTCCTCTACTTTATGGTAGTTTTGTATTTTAGTTGCCTTTGAGTTATCAGGGAGCCATGCTTGCTTGCTTGGAGGCAAACAGCATTTCTTTCTGGTCTAATTACTTAGAAATCCAATGTGGTCAGGCAAATATGCTGGTGAGATCTAGCTAGTCCCACGTTGATTGTGGTAGCATGAGAGAATATTTATACCAGCCAGTACATAATACATGGTCAGATAAACTGCCACATTTAGACTACCCCGCTGTCTATGAAGTGACCTGCAGGAGTCAATCCAGGGCATATGCAGAGGCTCTTAGAGGAGTTCTGCAACACTTGTCCTTGTTAATTATATGGAATTGCTTTAATATGTTTGATCTGCCATTCCTCGAAAAGGATTTGAATGTTTTGCTGGTGTAAGCAGGACCGTTACCTGTTTTTATGGTATGGGGAATACCCAGGACAGAGAATCAATGGAGTAAAATGAACAATTTTGGCTCTTTCAGAAATCATAGGAACAGCCCATATAAACTGAGAATACGTATCAGTGACCACATGAAGGAAAGGCTTGTTGTGTTAAATCCATATGGAACAATTCGTTTGTTTGTAAACCTCGAGGATTTGCTCCCGCCACATGAAAAGTACAATGTAATGCAGCACACTTGATCACTTGATCACTTGAATCCGGTTATTCATCGATTTGTTCGAGCGGGCGCCAGTAACATTTCCATTGGACCATATCACGTGCCTATGTAGCCCAATGGCATCTGGTTGATTCAGGAATATGAAGAGCCTCAAATTGTTCCTTCAGGGTCTTAAAAAGGCAGTCTGACCATCTTGTAGGTGGGAGGCCACATGATAGTTTGACATCCCGTGGGATACAGACGGTAATGGCTCTAGTTCAGCGGTTGTCTCCAAATCGCATTACATGTCCAGCCCATCTGATTTGAAGCCTTGGCAAACGAGACAGCATCCCTAATTATGGAATAGCGACAGAGGACAGAACTCCAGATTCCTTCTCTCACTTGAGTGGGGCGTGATATTCCAAGCATAGCTCTTTCGATTCCTCTCTGGGAGACCCAAATAGCATTCTCATCCTGCTTTCGTAGGGCCCAGGTCTCTGAGGCATATGTTAATGCAGGGAGAACGGTGGAGTCAAAGAGATGTGCCCGACCGGAGGCTCTTTGTCCTTTTAGCTATTTCTTCGATGCCTTTGAAGGCATTCCATGCCGCTCTCTCTTCCTCCTGCGCACCTTTGGTTTTAGGTCGTTCATCATGTTGATTTCTTCACCTCTGTACACATAACTGCTACATTCAGAGATGTTTGATCTATTGAGAGTGAATGGGGCCTCTGGAACTAATTCATTCTTCATAAACATAGTTTTCTTTAGATTCAGCTGTAGACCTATCTTTCCACATTCTCGGTCGAAGTCAGCTGGCATTTGTGCCACTTGGCTAATGTTTGGTGTTATTAGAACGATGTCATCAGTGATGCGGAGGTGGTGTAGTTGCCGACCACCTATCTTCACTCCCATTCTTTCCCATTCTAATTGTTGCATGATGTTCTAGAGGGTGGCACTGAAGAGTTTTGGTGAAATGGTATCACCCTGTCGAACCCCTCTTTTCACATTAATGATCACTTCTTTGTAGAATGGTGAGATCCTGGTGGTGAATCCGTAATACAGCTCACGAAGGATCTTGATGTATTGGGTTTGAGCTCCCTGTTTGGCTAGGGCTTCGATGACTGCTTCACTCTCCACAGAATCAAAGGCTTTCTGTAAATCAATGAACGTGAGACAGAGCGGCATCTTGTACTCCCTACAAACCTCTATGAGCTTGGTTACTGTGTGGATAAGGTCGATTGTGCTGAGTCCTTTCAGGAAGCCTGCTTGCTCCCATGGTTGTCCTTCATCTAGTGTGCTGCTAATCCTGTTCAGGATGACTCGTGTAAACAGCTTGTAGATGACGGACAACAGGCAAATGGGGCGATAGTTGCCGATGTCATGAATGTTTCCCTTCTTGAACAGTAGAACTGTCCTGCTGGTTTTCCATTGGGAGGGCACCTTGCATTTGGAAAGGTAGCGTGTGAAAAGCCGAGTAAGTGTATTGATGAGTACTGAAGACAGATTCTTCAGGTGTTTTGCTCTGACTTTGTCTGGGCCTGGTATTGTTCCCTTCTTTACCGAGGAGATGGCATGTCGGATTTCAGAAGGGAGAACGTTGGGAATTTCATATCCATCCTGTGGAATTTGGTATGTGGGCAGGTGGATGTGGCTATCAAAGAGATTTGAGTAGAAGTACTGGATAATCTTCTCCATTGCCTTTTTGGAAGATGTGATAGATCCATCAGGGAGTCAGAGGGCAGTCATCTTGGTCTTATAGTTGGCAAAGGACAGGTGGGCGGTGCGAATGCTTTTCCCGGCTTCTGCTGCGTCTTCCAGTATTTCTGCTCTTCTGTGTTGAGGTCTTCTTTTATTGTTTCTCTGCACCATTTAGCAAGCTTGGACGTTAGCATTTGGTCTCCTGAAGCTTGCGTCTTGCCACGTTGGCGAATGAGCTCAAGAGTTTCTGAAGACAAGCGACATTTTGTGTCTTTTTCTCTCTCAGCATTCTTCACACAATCATGGAGGTGCTGAACCAGTCGGTTGTATTCTTCATCGATGTCGCCAATGATGGTATCTTCCCATGTTGCTGCAATGGTGCCAAAAAGTTCCCAGTTGGTGGTCGTTCTGGGAGTTCTCTTCTTAAACTTTGCAGCCTTTTCTCCCCGTTGCGGGAAGTAGAATTTTGCACGAAGGAGACGGTGGTCCGATCCTGTTTGGAATTTGGGGACGACAGCTACATCGGTCAGACAAAACCGTCGATTGAAGATGATGTGGTCAATTTCATTGTGGAACTGTCTGCCAGGAGATTCCCATGTCCAACATTTTGCTTCAGCCTTCTGGAACTGTGAGTTTCCCATGAATGGTCTTGGTGGACATGATGAACTCAGATAGTCTCTCACCCTGTTCATTTCATTCTAGGCCATGGGTCCCGATGTGGAGTTCTTCAGCCAATCTTCTTGGTCCTATCTTGGCATTAAAATCACAGACTATGATCTTGTAGAGGGTGTGATCTTTTTTCTAGAACTCCTCCAATTCCATGTAGAATTTCTCAATTTCATCTTCTTTCTATGTGGATGTTGGTGTGTAGACAATGAAGATAGAAATTGTTGGCAGTGGGCCACATCTCTTCAAGTGTAATTATCCTATTCGTTTTGTTAGTCATTCAAATGAATCAATGTTGATGGCCATGTTCATGTTGACAAGGACACCGATGCCACCAACGCCTCTTTCATCACATGTTCCAAGGAACAATTCTTCTCCGGTGTCAAATACAGCATGATGCAACTGATGCCTCCTGGTCTCAGTCAGATCAATGATGTCGTACTTGATCTTTTGCACGTGTACCATCAGAACCTCAATATATGCTTCCGATTCCAGCGTGTACATTGAAAGTACATACAGTCATTTTAGTCCTTCGTTTTGGCAGCCTAGTTGGCCGTGAAATTTTATCAGGCACTGCTTGTTTGCCTTTCTTACTGCTATGGTATTAAGGGTTCTTTCGGGGTCAGGAAAATAAACATTTCTGTTACTGGATTTGGCATATCGAACATGCATGGGACAGCTCGCCAGACTCTGCCATGTGGGCGCTATATTCTCATTACTTTGTGGGACTCTCTCAGAGGTGGTGGGTAGAATATTTACGGTAATTTGGAGGTAAATCAGCCTTGCGAAACGGGGAAAACTGGTGTCTGCTCTACCTGGTGTACTTGTTTCTTAGGCTCAAGCCTTCCTGGGCTTGAAATACTCTCCTCTGAAGGGCGGGTCTCTGCAGGGTGGGTCCTTGTAGGCTGGGTTTCTGACAAGCCCGGCTGGAGACTGGATTAATCTGCGGGCTGGAGACTGGATTAATCTGCTGGGTGGAGATATTACTAGCTGTGGAGTTTGGATTGTGAAGATCGCTGCCATCAAGGTGTGGGGGTTTCTCTGGTCTCCTCCGAGGCTCCATCGTATGGTGGACTCGCGCCGGAAGTTGCTCTCGTGGTCCATGGAATGCAGGGGGTTCAACGGGGAAAGCTGGTTTCTGCTCTGCCGGGTGTACCTGCTTCTTGGAAGAAACATGGATTCCTTGATGAACACCGAGCCAGAGAGGAGGATATACCAGCAGGTCCCAATATCATCAGGATAGTATAAAACTTCATTGGCTTCATGTTTTTCGTATCTCACAGTTTCACACATTAACCTAAGCTGATGCTCCCTCAGGTTTGATAAGACTTCCATACCGTGTAGATAAGAATACACTATTTCCAGATCCTTAAAGCACGACTCACAGTTCACCCATAAATGCTCACCCATACAGCCTGTTACATAGACACATTGCATATACTATTAAAGACACACCGGATTCTAAACTCCATGTGCCACAAGGCAGTTCATTTCTTAGTTAATCCTGTTTTCATTTCAGTCTCCTGGGCACTGATGGGGACACCAACCCCACACCAGAGGACCTCAATGTAGCACATGCAAGACAATTACAGATAATTTAACTATCTTGTCTCCAGGGGATACCATGGTGTATATGAAGGAGGCCAGCATTTGTATGTAGAGTCTGGTCCTCTTCCTCAGCTGATTTAAATACAGGTGCTGCTAAGAGATCTTCTGCTTCATTTCCTTGAACCATTGACCTGGGGAGCCAGCTATGAGAATGGGTGTGGGAGATGTTTATAGAGAATGTTCTTTTTTGGAGGAGATCTTAACGTCTATGGAGTAGCTCCTGAATAATAGGATTATGGGTATTTAAAGAAGCAGTGACAATACCAGGAAATAAACCTACTACATATACAGAATCACTCATCACATTACATGGTTCAGATATATGGGATAGTCAATGTATCAGGGTAGCGAGTTACCTTGTTATTCTTTGGCTTCACCCAACTCTTTGTGTCACCCAACAAATAAGCATTACCTTGTGAGGAATATTATAATATTTCACTTGCTTTTATATTCAGTCATATGAAAAATTGTGATTTATACAATATCTAAATATCCTTATACTGTTATTAATTTTGAGCAAAGCTGAAATATTCAGTGTGCTGAAGGTTTTGCTATACAAAAGTATATGTAAACATTTCTACTTACTATTATCTTTTCTTTTTTTATGTAAATATTTTATTACTTTATTTTGGTTCATAATACCATTAAAATAAATTAATTTTAAAATCCAAGAGGATACTTATAAAATAATAGAAAAGATTTTTAATTTCATATTTTTTATGATCTAACATACTTGAAAAAAATCCTCAGTATTCTTTAGTCCAGTAAATTTGGCTTTCTGACTGCCAGAAGTAACAAAATTGTGGCAACTTATACAAATGTTCTAATTTAGAAAACGAAATCCAAAGGCATTTACTTGAACATGACATCAAATATTCTGACATCTTTTTAAAACGGACTAGGATATCATTATTTGTGTATGTCAGCAAATACCCAATGGCACATCTGAGAGCTACATCTATTAAAGGCAGACACCCCATTTTCCTGGGAAGATTCTGAAATAATTAAGTTAGTAAATCATCACCTAGCCAGGACATCAGATTCCTGCAGAAACTCTTCTTGATCTTCACCTTAATTATGTACTTGTCTTGATGCTTGACTAAAAATGTGTAATGACAAGCATGTGCTTTTGATTGCTCTATTCAGGAGAACTATAGAATATTCACAATTTTATATTTTTCTAACTTCTATTTTTTTTTACATGTATGCTGAAAGAATTGTGATTCATAACCTACAAACTACTAAGGAGTAAACTCCTTAAAATCAGTTCTGATGGCTTGGCAAATATCAGAGTGGTATTTGCAATTTGAAATGCTTGCTACTGTAATAAGGATAACCATCACAAGTGTACATTTTTGTTGGCATATAAATATTCCACATACACACTCAAAAAACAAATGGGCTTGACCTGAGAGATAATATGGAGGTAGTGTACTTACCTTGGATGTAGTAGTCAATCCTTGTTGGGATCTCCCAGTTCCATATATAATTCTCAAGCACTACTTGAGTATAGGGTCCAAAATAAATGTCAGCACTGCTGGGTATGACCCCAGACTGTTAAAAATAAATACTTCTATCTCTATAACCTACATAGAGTTCAGACTTAAAATATTGTACATGCTTGCACACTTATATGGACACACAAACAGATAATAATGTTTTAAAAATAAATGTGGTTGGTCAACTGGGAGATAACTGCAAGCAACTGGGGGATGAGAGGGAGTGTGTTATACATAAGAGAAGTCCTGGGTTTGATTCTTGGCACTATGTTTCTCTGGTGGCCTCCAGCACTAAAGGACATGAATTGAAACCATCAGGCCTGAATTGCTAAGCCAAATACTGCCAGGTGTGACACTTGAACGCGAATTTACTTTATAGACAAATCTTATCTAAACCACAATTGCATATTGATTACATTTTTATTTTTTCTCCTTTATTTGAACACCTTTGCCTTTGTGATTTACAAAGCACAAAGTTTTTCACAGTACAGTTGTTATAAGCATTCATCATTTAACACTAATCCCATCACCAGTGTTCTCCTCCTCACCAAAGACCTTCCTTTCCTATCCTCCCCTCCATGCCTGCTCTGCTGGCCACCACTAATTGTATCGATAATTGAACATATAAATAGTAATGGTATTGATAAACTCATAAGCTTTTCCTGAATTGTTACGTATGGATTTGAATCATTATTTCAGGTTTTCACAACTACTGTTTGGATTTATACTGAGCCTGTACTGAATAATTGAACTTACATTGTTGCGTTAGAGCTAACTGTTTATATTTCTAAAAAACACTTGATTACCTTCCAGAATAAAGAGATAGTATAGGGGTAAAGAAATGTTTTTCATGTGGCCAACCACGAGTCAATAGATGGCATCATATAACCCTCCATGCATTTCTAGGATTTTCCCTGGGTTCTCCAGAACCCTGCAAGGATCTTGGCAGTGTTCTAAGAGCTTTGAGCCACTATTATGAGTGAACCTGAGCATGCCCCCTAATTGGAATATATCCATTCTTTCAAATGAGAATGCATTACTTTAAATTTCTGTACCAACAAAAAGAAATGTGATCATGCCAATTAACCCATTAATAAGAGTTTCATAGCCGCTTATTATTTTCGTATGTTCTTTTTATTTTTCAATATTGTATATACATGTCCATATGTTTACATGTTTGTGTGTAGAAATATGCAATTTCATCAGAAAATACAAATATAGTCTATTATCCAATTAGCTAAAATAGTTGAACTCAGTTTTCAGCTAGATGATTATTAGTCTTTTCTCTATAGTACACTTATCTCCTTATAAAGATGGCAATATTGTAGACCAAGAAAGTTTAAGTTAAGGAGAACATAATGTTGTTAGTGTCACCACTCTGATTAAGGAGTAATGAGAGGGAGTGAGCAATATGCTACATAGCCCAAGTTGGTAGAGTGACTGGAAGAGGACATTATGCAAAAAACAATTGTAAGCTAGTTTCATACTCATGCTTAAGAGAAGTGGACTGTATTCACAAAGCTTGCGTTATGAAGATATCAACATTGAAAAATATAGAATAAAAGACAGCAATAAAATATCTCAAACTTTGTCTAGAATTGAATTTCTTCTCCCAGTATTTGTAAATATATAATTTTACCATGGGGGAAAACAGTTCAGCTGTGCTATCCTGAAACATCTGGATGTTATGGTACTCAACAAATATAATAGCCATATTTCATGTGCCTAAAGATAGAAAGAGCATTACCTGGTTGCTGTTTCAGCCTTCAGACAATGAATATAAATAGGGTTCTGTGATCTTTTGTCCTACTAAAATGTAGTCCAGTTTATTGAGCTGGAGAATTACATCAACCATTTTGACATTATTTCTTTATAAATCTAACATGGTGTCCTTGCCCTGTTCTTCCTTTCTCTGTACTAGAAAATAATAATAAAATGATATAATTTGTTTAAGCTCAGTGATTCTAATGATTGATTAAATAATTTGCATAGAAAATAGAAGGCATACATATATAATTGTGTAACATAGGAAAAAAGTAGGCCTTCCAATTTCATGTCTATAGAAATTTCTTTATAGGTAATGATCTGTCTAAAATTTGTACCCTCTATAATAAGAATGATAATAGGATTTGCCCCATAGATTTTGGTAAAGATGAACTTTAGTAATATCTGTAAAGTGTTCAACATACAAGTAATGATGGAATATGTTTGTTACTATTATTATACTATCTATTAGCATTTCATGGAAATATATAATCTAGAGCAGGAGCTTATGCTAAAAATTTATTCACAATTAGAATAGAGGTTGGAGATTGTGAAATTATCAACAACCTATGCAAAGGGTTTATGAAGGTACACATGAAAAATCTATCTTCAATTGCCTGTCAGTCAAGGAGTGCTTTCTCTAAGATTTATGTCCAAAATTATGTTAAACTTCAATTGAAGGTCATGATGTCATATTTATTATTTTCAAACCGCTGTGCTCTATTATCACATTTTTTGTTTTTTTATCCATTGGCAAAATAGGACATCTATCTCAATTAAGTTGTTACTTATCATTAAAACTATCTCAACAAACACCTCTTCAAGAAATTAAAGAGGACACTAGGAAATGGAAACACATTCCCTGCTGATGGATTGCAAGAATTAACATTGTCAGAATGGTAATACTCCCTAGAGCTTTATACAGATTCAATGAGGTCCTTTAGGAAACCCATGAGATTCTTCAAAGAAATTGACCTAATACTTCTGAATTTTGCGTGGAATAATAAACCCCCATGGAAAGCTAAAGCAATCTTGGGAAAAAGAAGATAGGAGGCATCACCTTTCTCAACTTCAAACTTTACTACAAAGCGGTAGTAAATAAAGCAGCATGGTATTGGAGTAAAACAGATCTGTGGACTTATGGAATAGAGTTGGGTATGCTGACACACATTCTCAAATAATTATTTATTCTTTGCTAAAGGAGCAAAAACTAAGAAATAGAGTAAGGGAAGCCTCTTCAACAAGTGGTCCTGGAAATACTGGGCAGCTACATATAAAAAATTGAATTTGAACCTTTGTCTAACACCATGCACAAAAGTCAGAACAAAATGACTTAAAGATCTCAATATCAGATCTGAAGATCTGAATGCATAAAAGTATGTCGAAGAAATTATAGGAAAAATTCTCCACAACATTGACACTAAAGGCATCTTCAAAGATGAAACACCACTAACAAAGCAATTGGAAGCAAAAATAAACACATGGGACTACATGAAACTAAAAAGCTTCTTCACTTGAAGGAAATGGTGACAAAGATACAAAGACAGTCCACAGAATGGGAAAGAGTATTCACCCAATTCCTATTTGATAAGAGGTTAATATGTAGGATATATCAGGCACTGGTAGAACTCTACAAGAAGAAAACAACCAACCCCATCCATAAATGGGGAGAAGAAATGAACAGAAATTTCAATATAGAAGAAATTTGAATAGCCAATAGGCATATGAAAAACGCTCATCATCACTAATCATCAGGGAGATGCAAATCAAAACAACAATGAGATATCATCCCATACCAATAGTGCATATCCAAAAGAGCGAGAACAACATGTGCTGCCATGGATGTGGGGAGAAAGGAAAAATCATCCATTGCTAGTGAGAATGTCAATTGGTACAGACATTTTGGAAAACAGTATGGACATTCCTCCAAAGACTGGAAATTGAGCTCCAATTTTACCTAGCCATACCATTCCTGGAAACATACCCTGGGAGGCCAAAAACTCACAGTGGGAAGAAACACCATTTACACTTGTATGCTCATAGCAGCACTATTCAAAATAGCCAGAATCTGGAAACAACCAGAGTGCCCAAGAACAGATGACCAGATATCGAAACTGTGGTACAACTACACAATGGAATACTATGCAACTGTTAGGAGAAAAAGAAAGTTATGAAATTTGTCTATAAATAGATAGACATGCAGAAGAACATGCTGAATGAAATTAGCCAGAGGGAAAAGGAAAGATATAGAATGACTGCATTTATTTGCGGGATATTAAAAAAATAGTGTGATACCAATATCCAAGACCAGACAAAACATGGATCAGGAGGTCTTGTCAATGGGTGGAAGCTATCACAAGTGTGTGGGAGTCAGAGATTAGGTAAGACAGAGAAAGGAAAAGTGTACTAATTGTTGGAAATGATAATACTAGTCTAGAATGGAGCTTTGAATGTAGGCAAAGGGATATATATGGTAAACTCTAAATGTATAATCACAGAGTTAAAAACGATCAACATGAGAATGTTAACAATTAGGATACAGCACCCATCAAAACTCAGTATTCAGGTGGAAACTGTATTCAGACTAAGATAGAAGGATCTTAAATTACAATGCCATCCATTTTTTTCATCCAAGTAAATTTTCTCAGACATTTCTAGGAGGAAAGAGGTAGTCTAACTTTACTTTTTCCCCTCCTAAGAAGAATATTTTTGTTGTGAAATATATGCCACGTGGTTCATCAATAATTGCTGGAGATCAGAGATGACTACAAGAGTATGCTACCCGCAGAGCAGAGCCTGGCAAGTACCCGTGCCGTATTTGATGTGCCAAATACCAGTAACAATTATAGACCTGACCTGACCTGATGGAATGGTTTGAGGCTCTTTATGTTCTTGGAGCGAGCAGATGCACTTGGGCTCTTCTAGCATGAGACAGGACACATGGAGATATTACTGGTGCCCGCTCGAGCAAATCTATGATGAACGGGAAGACAGTGACAGTGACAGTGATGTATTGCAAGTCACAATGTATAAGAGAAGAAAGAGAGAAAGAAAGAGAGAGAGAGAGAGAGAGAGAAGAGGCAAAGTGCCTGCCATAAAGGCAGGCTGGGGGATGGGGAAGGTAATCAGGGGACATTGGACATTGGTGGTGGAAAATGACCACTGTTGGATGGATGGGTGCTAGAACGCTATATGATTGAAACCCAAACATGAACATCTTTGTAAATGTATATCTCACGGTGGTCTAATCACTTGATCACTTGATCACTTGAATCCCGTTATTCATCGATTTGCTCGAGCGGGCGCCAGTAACATTTCCATTGGACCCTATCACTTGCCAATGTAGCCCAATGGCATCTGGTTGATTCAGGAATATGAAGAGCCTCAAACCGTTCCTTCAGGGTCTTGACAAGGAAGTCTGACCATCTTGTAGGTGGGCGGCCATATGATCTTTTGACATCCCGTGGGATCCAGTCAGTAATGGCTCTAGTCCAGTGGTTGTCTCCAAATCGCATTATATGTCCAGCCCATCTGATTTTCGATGCCTTGGCAAATGAGACAGCATCCCTGATTCTGGAATAGCCATGGAGGTCAGAACTCCGATCCTTCTCTCACTTGAGTGAGGCGTGATATTCGAAGCATAGCTCTTTCAATGCCTCTCTGGGAGACATGAATAGCATTCTCATCCTGCTTTTGTAGGGCCCAGGACTCTGAGGAGTATGTTCATGCAGGGAGAACGGCAGAGTTGAAGAGATGTGCCCGGAGCGGGGAGGTTCTTTGTCCTTTTGAGCTATTTCTTCAATGCCTTTGAAGGCATTCTATGCTGCTCTCTTCCTCCTGTGCAGCTCAGGTTTTAGGTCGTTCATCATGTTGATTTCTCGACCTAGGTACACATAACTGCTGCATTCAGAGATGTTTGTTCCATTGAGAGTGAATGGGGCCTCTGGAACTAGTTCATTCTTCATAAACATAGTTTTCTTTAGATTCAGCTGTAGACCTATCTTTCCACATTCTTGGTGGAAGTCAGCCAGCATTTGTGCCACTTGGCTAATGTTTGGTGTTATTAGAACAATGTCATCAGCGAAGCGGAGGTGGTGTAGTTGTGGACCACCTATCTTCACTCCCATACCTTCCCATTCTAATTGTTGCATGATGTTCTCGAGGGTGGCACTGAAGAGTTTTGGTGAAATGGTATCACCCTGTCGAACCCCTCTTTTCACATTAATTATCACTTCTTTGTAGAATGGTGAGATCCTGGTGGTGAATCTGTAATACAGCTCACGAACGATCTTGATTTATTGGGTTTGAACACCCTGTTTGGCTAGGGCTTCGATGACTGCTTCAGTCTCCACAGAATCAAAGGCTTTCTGTAAATCAATGAACGTGAGACAGAGTGGCATTTTGTACTCCCTACAAACCTCAATGAGCTTGGTTACTGTGTGGATATGGTCAATTGTGCTGAGTCCTTTCCGGAAGCCTGCTTGCTCGCATGGTTGTCCTTTATCTAGTGTTCTGCTAATCCTGTTCAGGATGACTCGTGTAGCTTGTAGATGACGGACAACAGGCAGATGGGGCGATATTGCCGATGTCGTGAATGTCTCCCTTCTTGAACAGTAGAACTGTCATGCTGGTTTTCCATTGGGAGGGCACCTTGCATTCAGACAGGTAGCTAGCGTGTGAAGAGTCGAGCTAGTGTATTGATGAGTACCGATGACAGATTCTTCAGGTGTTCAGGTCTGACTTTTTCTGGGCCTGGTGCTGTTCCCTTCTTTACCGACGAGATCGCATGTTTGATTTCAGAAGGAAGAACGTTGGGAACGACATATCCATCCTGTGGAATTTGGTATGTGGGCAGGTGGATGTGGCTATCAAAGAGATTTGAGTAGAAGTCCTGGATAATCTTCTCCACTGCCTTTCTTGAAGATGTGATAGATCCATCAGGGAGTCATAGGGCAGTCATCTTGGTCTTATAGTTGGCGAAAGACAGGCGGACAGTGCGAATACTTTTCCCAGCTTCTGCTGCATCTTCCAGTATTTCTGCTCTTCTGTCTTTGAGGTCTTCTTTTATCACTTCTCTGCACCGTACAGCAAGCTTGGACATTAGCATTTGGTCTCCTGAGGCTTGCGCCTTGCCACGTTGGCAAATGAGTTCAAGCGTTTCTGAAGACAAGCGTCCTTTTGTGTCTTTCTCTCTCTCAGCATTCTTCGCACAATCATGGAGGTGCTGAACCAGTGGGTTGTATTCTTCATAGATGTCATCAATGATGTTATCTTCCCATGTTGCTGCAATGGTGCCAAAGAGTTCCCAGTTGGTGGTCATTCTGGGAGTTTCTTCTTAAACTTTGCAGCCTTTTCTTCCCGTTGCGGGAAGTAGAATTTTGCACGAAGGAGACATCTAATTTATTAGACGTTGGTCTAATAAATTAAAAAAAAACATCTCAACTATGTAGATATCATTAAAACTCCTGAGATTATGAATTCTGTTTGGCTTCTATGAAGGAGTGTTTGCAAAATGCCTAAAGACTTTTGTCCATATTGTTATGCATGATCTGAGGCACAGTTTGTATTTAATATAGGTCCAATAGGCTGCCTAGATCAACTTGGTGAACAACCAATTGAATGCAACTTGGCTTAACTGCCACACCCCTCACCCGTTTCACTTTCTAAATTAAGAAAGAAAATGAGCCCTCCTTCTCTCAAAATCTTGCTTATAATAGCTCTTGTAATCAGTAAAAAAGAGAAAATATACAGGCAAGATAAATCAGAAAAACTGCTTTTAGTGTAACTAATACATCACGGCACAAATTCCTTTCATGCCTGATGAGGAAAAAGGAGATGAATGGATACATGTTTTTGAACCTTTCAAGAATTTTTCCAAAATAAAGTTAGGATGTAAATATGTTTACTCCAGGCTGTATATATTTGTTTTTGTTCCATCAGTGTGCCAATATGGAGCAATATGGTTCTAAAATAATAAATATTGGAGAATGAAGCAAAATGGATGATTAATGCTGTATGGGAGAGTGTTTAAGGACAAAACTGATAAATCTCTTGAGCAGGTAAGGTGTATAATAGATATAAAGGTGCTAAATATCTTTTTATGTTTCTTTTTTAATACGTATTTCTTATGCAGTTCAGTGGATCCCAGAAAACATGCTAGAATAATGTGAATTCAAATACTGATCCTATTATTTATCAATTACAAGGTAGAGGGCATGAACCACTGACTCGGCAACTTTTTCCCAAGATGGAAGTGCTGACAGTGACAAACTCACTGGAAAATAAAGTAATAATGGTGTCCAGGGACTGGTCACTATAAAATTTAAATGAATTTATGTTTGGAATTCAAGTGGTGCATCGTGGATTATTCACATTGTGGCTTATCTGTTAAGTGTTTGAGTGCTTAAGCATACTAATGAGTTAATGTTAAGTATTATTTAAGATCATTTCAAAATACTTTTTATTGTACCACAGTATCCCAAAATATAAATGAGTGTACAAAAATATTTTTCCCTTTGTCTATGACAGGAAAGCCAATTTTAGAGTTAGTTAACTTTATTTAAAAACAACAATTTTGGTGGTGATGGTGGCGTGTTTACATAATTCCATGTGTAAACTACATGAATAAGACTTTATTGGTTTGGGTTATTTCTGTTGCCAAAACTTCCATACATTATTGCAAACAAAATAATGGAATTGAATTATATATTCCAAGAATTTTATTGATCTGTCTTTTGTCTTCTTAGTAGGAATAATAAGTAAAAATTAAGGCTTTACTTTTCCTTCAAACATTTGAATTAATATTTCAAGGTTTTTCATTAGGAAATTAAGTAATCGAGAGAACTAATGGTTATTGAAATAAAAAAGTTTGTCAATGTGTTTATCATCTATTTCTAAATTCATGTTGAATTCTAAGCTTTCTTTTCTCTTTATTCTTTCTTTTACTCCCTTCCTCCTTTTTCTTTCCTTCCTCTCTTTCTCTCTCCCTTTGTTTCTCAACCTTTCTTTCTGTTTTTCCCTTTTTTTCTTCCTCTCTTATAAATCTTTTCTTGAGCAATGTATGTTAAGTGAATATTAAACTTTCTATAGAAAAAAAACGCTTTACTCAGACATTTAAATTATAGTGGCTTTTAAAATTCTCTTTCTCTTTTGCTTTTGTATACCTGATATTTACTATGATCCATTTTATCCTGAAACGTAAAATGCACTAAAGTGAGAAAATATACATACTTCCAGAACTTCATTGATTGATGTCAAATACCATTTTGAATGTGTCACTTGTTTCACTTCACAATCAAACATATGGATAATTTCTATGAATGGCAGTTATGTTTGTTACCATAATAACTAGGACAAACCTGGCAAAAGAATTCTTCCACCTGTCTCTAAGAATCTGGTAATCTGTGAATAACTAATTTGGTCAAAGTTAATCTTCCCCAATGGTATTAACTTCTTGTTAGTGTTTTTGTTCATGAACATAAATATATCCTTATTCATTTGTTAATAATGATCTTATGTTGCACAATTATGAAAAATCTACTTAGACATTTTTTGTGTGAATGCCCACAATTTTCAAATGTACATTTGGTTTTGTAAAATTAGTTGATATAGTAAAGGAATAGCTTCTACACCAGAAAAGAGATTATTGCCCTTTGTGAGAAGATTCACTAATACCAATATCCTTGCTCTTAGAAACAATCCTATTTCTTTGCAATTATATCTCGTTGGAGTGAAATGTGATTTCTTCCTCAGAGGCAGAAACTAAAGGTATTGCACTCTACAATTTGTTCACTGTCCACATGTTAATCAGGAAGATTATATTTTTAAAATAGTATATTGTGATTTTCTTAACACACATCTCCTATATTTTTTATTAATTATGTACTTACAAAACTTGAACATCATAGTATAACACATAGATTCCCTCTCCCTTAATTTTCTGAATAACACTGTTGGATATATTATGAAAAGAAAGTGTATTATAAAGAGAAAACTAATTTGTAACAAAATAGTGATCCGAATATAGAAACCTTAAAATTTGTTCTTAGTAAGAGAAACAATTAAAATGAAATTCAGTAGAATTCAGTAGCTGCTGCTAGAAGCTCATCACATTAATCTCACCAAGCCCTAGGTCTAACCCATCATTATCTCTTTTCCACCCTTTGAATATCTTAAATTCCTATGTCCTTTCAAACCTTTCCTTGTAAATATGCCTTTTGTGATTCACAAGTTTTGAACTCTATGTACACTGGAGTTCTAGATATAATTTAAGTAAGCCTAGTTCTTGCTCCTGATTTTTCATCCTTTGGATGAAATCTTACCAGGTGTTTTAAAGTAAATTTTGTGTCACATTCCACATAATTTCAGGCATTGTATAAATTCCAAGCATAATACTTTCTGCCAAACTGGTCTTTACAAAACTTGAATTATTTATCTGTGTTTATTTAAATTATCATGAGATACTTCACAAGTTTCCCTTAAGGCTTACTATGATTCTTTAGTCTTTAATTAAGAAGCATCTTTCGTGATTACTATTTCAATCACTCAACTAATGATTAGTCAACTTAATGTTTATAATCTGAATTCATTTTTATTCATTGTCTTCACTCTACCAATGAATCATGTCTCTATCTCTATAACAGAAAAACATTTCAGGTGATATGACATATTATTGGCATACAGTTATAGTTGATATATAATTGAACTTTCTTAACTAGATGAGAAACATAATCAGTATTAGATCAATATTTCTAACTTTGTTATTCATTGATTTTTTATTTCCTTAGGAAGTAAGATTTCTTCACTGTTTTGTTCTTCTCTTGAATTTAAATTTATTTTCTTGTGTATTTAATATCTTCAAATCAAGCAAACATTTGCTGTTTTTCAATATTAGAATTTTGGGGGGCTTGATAGTAAGGTCTTGTCTTGCACATGACTGCAGTAGTTTCAATCCCTTTCACTCAATACAGTGCTCAGACCTACCAGGAGTAATTCCTGAGTACAGAGTCAGGAGTAAGCTCTGAGCATATTTGGTTATGGACACCCACCCCCAAAAAAAAGAAAGGCTAATTGTTTCTTCCTCATTCTGTGCTATTTTGGACTGCTTTAAAATGTTTTTTTTATTAAAATATAATGTCTGAGCTAAAATACTAAACATAACAAATACACTGCTTAAGCTGATATCTTAAGAATTTTTTTTTAAATTTTTAAATATTGCATTTGCCTCTTTGTTCATTTTCTACATGGTCCTTCTTAAGAAGTTGCAAACATGCAGAAATAAGCAACAACTTGAAGCTTTAAAAACTTTGAAAATAACGAACGTGTGTAATAATTTTATGTTACCATATTTTTTAATTCTAAGTGTTGTCTTAAGATTTACATTTTGTTGGGCTTCCAGTCAAGATGGTGTTGGTGCAGCAGCAAGCGTCAGCTCTGACGGCAGCTCTCAGTGCTCTGAACAGATGATGGGGGTCATAACATTTCTGCGTGAGTGAACGTGGGTTCCCCTTCCTTATTCTGTGTAAGAGAGAGCACCATTAAATGAAACCGTCCAGTTGACCACCACGGAGTGCCCGCCTGGAGTGGGACTTGTGAGGATGGCAACATTGAGTCTGGTGTATCTCTCGCAGCTCTTGGCATTATAGGCAGTTGCAAAGTTTTAATGTGTCTGGACAGGGTTCTTTTTGTCCAATTCAGTACCATTGCAGAGCGTGGTTCCAGAGTTAAAGCGATGCCCCAAGTTCCGATTGTGTGGTCCGCGATTAGCCATTGGCAGTGCCACCACATCATCATTTCTTCCCTGGACCACCAAGCATATCCGCAGCGTATTATGGAGGAAAACCTCCCTGAATACCAACTTTCTGAAGTCACAGGATGAGGTATGTGCCCCTGTCAGGCTCTGCTGTACTGGTGGCTGCTGCCCACAGAGAGCACCCAAGATGCAAATGGCAGCTTCCCTAGTCCTGGTCCTGGTCCCTGATAGGGCAGCTGATGCCATTGCTACTGGGGCCCAGAAAGGAAGGTGAGCATTTTCATAAAGATTTCTAACATTCATTTTCTAAATATTTAGTTATTCTCTGTGAATAAAAAATAATTTGTCTCTTTTTTTCCAGTTGTATACAACCGTGTGGTTGTATACCACCAGCCATGTACATATACTTGTGCATGCATATTACATATCGTACAATACACATTATACAATACATATTGTATACATAAATACAATAAATATTACAATGTATACATGCATACATACAACAATATATATCACATACAATGCATATTACACACCATGTAATAATGACACATCGATATTACCACATGTAAGACCTTTTTCAATTTATGAAGCTTAATACAATTACCATAGTAGCTTGATCACTTGACATCCCGTTATTCATTGATTCACTTGAGTGGGCTCCAGTAATATTTCCATTTGACCCTATCACGTGCCAGTGTAACCGAATGGTATCTGGTTGATTTAGGAATACAAAGAGCCTCAAACAGTTCCTTCAGGGTCTTGACGAAGAAGTCTGACCATCTTGTAGGTGGGCGGCCACGTGATCTTTTGACATCCCGTGGGGATCCAGTCGATAGCTTGGCTCTAGTCTAGCGGTTGTCTCCAAATCGCATTACATGTCCAGCCCATCTGATTTTTGATTCCTTGGCAAAGCGAGACAGCCCCCCTGACTCTGGAACAGCGATGAAGGTCGGAGCTCCGGATCTCCCGGAGGTACCATGGTATGTACCATGGTAGGTATCATGGTAGCTACCAAATAAAAATCTGGAGCAGAAGTACTTAGAAGGAAAAAAAAGTAACAAATAGAATAAGGAACTATGGGAATAGCATAGCAGCTAAGACACTTTGCACTTTACTGATCTCATTACTTTCCTGCCAGCACAAATGGTCTCCCTGAGCATAGGCAGGAGTGATCCTTTAGTGCAGAGCTAGGAATTAAACCCTATAAGCAATAGAGTGTGGCCCTAACACAAAACAAACAAAAGAAATAGAATAACATAGGAAAATAATACACATAGGTAAAATAAAATAAAGTGTGGGGAGTCTGGGAGAGGGATAGCATTAATATAACAAGAATATAAAGATAAACAGATAACAAGAATATGAAAATAAACATCTATAGTAAGTAAAACCCATATATTAAGATTCGGACTAAATATTGATTGCACAAACTCAAATTGATTATATGGATAAAAGGAACAGGCCTAAATTTTTCTTACAAGATATAATGACAAGTGTAGGCTTAGAGTAAATGACTGGTGCAAGATACTCTAAGTCACTGATGTAGAAAGGGGCAGTAAAAGAATAATAAGGGACAAAATGGATGGTATGTATTAATCAACTATTTAATCTAGGAATTAAATATGATGGTCACTAATATAGATAGATAAATAGAGATATAGGATGTGATATCACACCCAAATATGAGGGTATTCAAGTATACAAATTAATTAAAAGATTTCAGGAAACATTGATAGTGGCACAGTAATAAATAGTAAACTGTTATAACCCACTACTTGCAGCAATAGGCATATAAACCAGACTGGTAATTCAAGAGGAATAATACAACAAAATAAGTAAACAGATGGGCATAATGGATTTATACAAATGCTTTCATCTGCAAATCAATGGTTGCACATTCTCTTCAAGTAAGTTCATATTTGAGGGCACAAAAGATTTGTCAATAATATGTAAAAATTGAAATAATATCAACTATTATTTTCTACTGTAATGATATTATGGAAGAAATCAATAGAAAACTAATATAGGACATAATTCAAATAAACACATACAAATCAGTTAATGCAACAAAGAAAAAGAAGATAAAACTCACATGACCATACCTATAGTTGCAAAACATTTTAACAATATTCAACACCCATTATGAAAACAGCACTCAATTACTTAGGAATAAAATGATTACCTAATACTGAAACTTAGTAAGATTAATATGGAAGACACCATTA
The DNA here is from genome assembly GCA_021461705.1 of Cryptotis parvus. Taxonomy (NCBI): domain Eukaryota; kingdom Metazoa; phylum Chordata; class Mammalia; order Eulipotyphla; family Soricidae; genus Cryptotis; species Cryptotis parvus. Next base: position 118,496 of record JAJIBD010002834.1, read on the forward strand.
TCAACATATTTAATGAAAATAAAGCTGATTTTTCCTTAAAAGTCTAGCTAGAGATTGTTTATTTTTACCATTAGCTTTCAAAGTAGTTTTGAAAATCAAAGTCAATATGGATATTAAGTATTTTAATATCCTTTTCAAGTACAAATACAGATATGTTGACTTTTATTATAATTAGATCTGGTATGTAATTATTTGAATTGACAAAATATATCTACAGAATTATAGTCTTTTTTGCATTCCTATTTTTGTTATCTACATATTTCTCTAGGTAGCATAGTTAATAGAACAAAGTTTATTTATTTCATTTATTAAGCCCCCTAGTTTATAGATTCATGCTCCTTTTTCTAAAATGGTAATAATTGTAAACAGTTATTTAGGTAGTAAATTTCCCCATCTAATTTATACTTATTTTGCATTTTGTGTTCCTTTATATATATATATATACATATACATATATATATGTATCCTCTGCATTTTTTATTTTGGAAAATTAAGGTACTAGTTAAAGTTTTGTTCACAAGATCACACATGATTTTCATTTCCTAGGTTGTCTCAGTTTTTATGCACAATGCCTGACTCATTTATTCATTGTGAGTTGAAGTCCATCATATTTCTTTAAAAATATTATTATTACCAGGGATGGACCAGAGAGAGGCTAGAGGGTAATGTGCTTAAATTGCCTGTGGCCAACTCCAGTTTTATCTTGGCGCCTCATATGAAACCCTGAGCACCAACCTGAGTGATTCCTGGACATAGAGTCACAAGTATGCCCTGAGCTCCATCATATTAGATTCTTACTCTGATTTGATCTTAATAGTTCTCTAACAATGATATTATCTAGATTCATTTTGTTCTCAGACAGAGAATCAGCTATATCTTCAAGAAGCTCTCTCTATCTTTCATGGGAAAGATATTTTTTAGACTGCATTTGAAGTTTGGGATTGTTTGCTTTTACTTGGTTTTTAGGTATATAAATTTGCCAATGGTACTTAGAAGGAAAATAGCATGGGTTCATTGATCAATAAATCAGTAAAATGCCTGAACTCATTCCAATTTCAATATTAATTTCAGTACTAAAAAACCCTATCTTCCTCTTTGTTGTTTGTAGTTGCTCTTGCTTCTTTGTTAGTTTGTATCTTGTAATATTCTGTGATATTAGATGGTATCAGGGATCACTCTTGAGTCTCTGCTCAAGGGTTAATCCAGCCTGTGTTCAATGAACTAGATGTGGTGACTGGGATCAAACCAATGTTGACTGCATGCAAGGACAATGCCTAGCAGTAGCACTCTCCTTCCGTCTCTACTCATCCACTTTGATATTGTATTTTTTCCTATGCCTTCAAAATTGTTTCCAAAGATATTGAGAGTGTGTGTTAAAATTACCATATTCAATAGTTGTTCAGTTTTTTTTTATCCTTCATCCCATCCTACTAGTTTCTACATAGCGATGCAAAATAAACCTCTTTTTGTATTAATACTTTTATTAAAAATAAATAGAAGGTGGGTCCTAATTTTAATCATTTCTTCTAAAAATTTGTTTCAGAACAACTTTATGGTTCACAGATCTCTTATCAGTTTTGTCATGTGTTACATAAATGTATGGATTTTTTCTGGCCCAGTTTTCAGATCACTTATATTCAGACATTTGTTCATTTCTGCTGTTTGTATTGGTAAGTTGTAATTTGGAAATCCATTTCTCAACAGTTTTTGCCTTTGTGCTGTTTCTTCCTCAGCATGGAACCTTGTTCTGGAAAGAAGGATAAAAGATTAAAGATTTCAGTGGGCTTAAATTTGCCATTGTCTCCATTCCTTCCAGCAATCCTTTATACTGACAGATAAAGAGACAGATTGGAGAAGGCAAATCCCATTCAGTTTAGGGTAGTGTTTGCAAATTGGCCTCTTCAGTATTTTCTGTCCTCAGATCTTTAAATTCTTGCTTTCCCATGTGTCTGTCTGCAAAAGCAATAATTTCAACACAGGGCTTAAAGTTGTTGCTCTGTCTTCACTCTCATTTTTTTTGAGTATGTGGAGCTAAATTATAGTCTTAATTTGTAAATGTGGTCCATCAATTTTGGTGGCCATTTGATAGTTCTGTCTGTTTCTATATATGTTTTAGTTTAATTTGAGTAAACTAAACACTGTGCCATTGTTGGCTTTTTCACAGAATCATTTTGCCTTATATGGGAAACCAGATTTTTATGATGGACAGATGTGTCCTTGAACACAGTTATCTATTGTTTGCTTCCAATGCTCCTACTTAAGCTAATAGAATTACTATATTTTACTTCAACAAAAGAAAAAAGAAAAAAAAATCTGGCAGTACCTAAGCCAAACAATTAAATTAAGTATAAGGTTTAAACAAGAGTTAAACACTTCAGTAGAAAATGTGTTAACACCAGACAAGTGTTGTTTGGCTCTTTCTTTAAAAATCTGCACAGTAGACAGATTTCAGTAACCAAAACTGACAGTTTTTCAGTATTGTTATGTTCAACTACATGTTGAAAGCCAAAGTCTAATTTCTCTTCAACAAGCAAAATTAATTGTAAGAGTCAAATTCTTTTTCTGTTTATTAAAATTTTGTATCAATTATTTTTACTTGCTAATATTAGCTGAGAAAGTAGTCTGCAATTATCCTGGCCTACCGCCCTTTCGTCTTATTGCTTTATTCAAAAAACTTTGCCTTGGGCCAGAGTGATAGTCCAGCGGGTAGGGCGTTTGCCTTGCATGTGGCCAACCCGGGTTCAATACCTGGAATCCCATATGGTCCCCCCAGCACCTCCAGGAGTAAGCCCTGACCATCATCATGTGGCATAAAAACTACCTTCAAAGTTAATAAAATGTATGTATTTATGAATTAGTTAATGTTTAAACAGAAGGAAAACATTTTTAAATTAATAATTTTTCATTAGAATGTGTTTTTAATCTTTTTTTTTTTTCTTCTTGAGTTACACCCGGCAATGCTCAGGTATAACTCCTGGCCGCTTCACTCAGGAATCACTCCTGGCAGAGCCTCAGGAGAACATATGGGATGCTGGAGATTGAACTGTCCGTGCTATCGCTATGGTCCCTGTGCGCCTATTTATTAATCTCAAGCCAGATCTTCATTATTTTTCATATTAAACTTGCAGTTTTATTCTGAGGTTTGATTTTAACAAATGTGTCAGGAGAGAGCCCGCAGGGACCATAGCTGGTGTTAAGCCCGTGGTGCAGGAATTAGGTTGGCAAGTACCCCATTCACTGTACTATCACTTTGACCCAGTACCAACTATGTTAAATGTGAAAGAAAATAAATTAGATGGTCTTAGAGAGATACTATTGGTGGAAAGGTGTTTTCCTTGCAAGTGCTATCTCGGTTTTATCCCCATAACTAATTGTGTTCTTGTTATACCCTGTGTTTCTTTATTGAGTTTAAAAATGTTCTAAAATTTCCTGAAATATGTTTTAGAAAATCATACAAAACTATCACTATTATCCAAAAATTAATTTCCGTTTTTGATTTTCTAAAATGTATATTTGTTAACAGATTAAAATGTTTAAAACTACTAAAGTTAATACACTGGCATTAAATCACTCCTAATATGTATTATCTTCTTGTATAGAATTAGATTGATTTGCTTGCAAGTACTAAGTACACAATGAGGAGAAGTTTATAAAAACAGTGATTTACCATCAATACCAGCAAGATTTTATATCAACACATCCTAGAACAAGATAGGAAGGACATAAATATCAAAGACAGGTCTGTGGACCTCACCCTGCTCAGACAGAGGAACAGAGATAATTAATGTGAAGAAACAGAAAATGTTTATTGGGTTGCGCTCCAGGGTCTACTAACCTTTGGTGAAGTTGGGATAGAGCTGCACCCTGGGAGAGGCTAAGTGGGATTTTAAGTTGTCCTGTGTGTGAAAGGGAACAAAGCTCAGTGCACTGGTGCGCTTGATCTGGACTTTTGATATCTGTAGTGGGTGAATATAAGAAAGCATGGAATGCACCCTGGTGTCTCCCTTGTCCCTTTGCAGGATGGACCATAACGCTGTCTTCAAATGTGAGGGAGGGACGGGTAAGAAGGTGTGCTGAGCGGGGACAGGGGTGGGGTGGGGACTCAGTGGGATCTTTGATTATGGGTAATGTCACTATCTCATCAGCAACAGCCATTCTGTCTGAGCAAACCTCACAATCATAATCAAAAATAGACCTCAAGCTATGGGAGGGTATGAAAAGAATCTTAGGCACAATGTAGCTTTGAAAAGTCCTAAGTACTTAGACACAAAAGCTCAGAAAAAAGTTTTTATTGTTGCCAGGATCTGCAGGAAATAATCCCAACATAATAGATTTTAACATTTATTTTAATTTTAAATTTAACTTAAAATAAGAGAACTAACCTAAAATAATTTTAATTCTAACTTAAAATAATATACCCAAAACAAAGATAGCACAAAAACTACGTAAAAATGTACTTAAAATAATTATTTATTTAACTTAAAATAATATACCCAAAACTAAGATTGCAGAAAGTATTATTTTTCAGATAAACGCGGAAGCAAAAATTTTTAAGTTCTTTGATACAAATATCACATATCTCTAATATATTTTAAGTGTGTCAGTGGCTATTTTCTCATGCTTGTAGCAGAAATATTTTATTGCCCTTGCATTACACATATAATTGCCATATTTTTATACAACAAAATATCATAATTAAGGAAATAATTTTCAATTTTTTTAGTTTGAGAAGTACTTTGATCCATTTATTGATCTTTGAGGACAATGTTAACTTTAAACAATTTATTTGGGAGTAAGACCGAATCTAAGATTTTCTGCTATAACTCTCATCCCATGACCCTCCAGTAGTTTTGCTCAATAAACTACAAATAAAATTCCAAGTAATAATAGATATACTTTGAGTCTCCCTAAATAGCACTTTGAACACAACAGGCCTTTGAGTAAATCTGAATGCACCAATGATTCCTACAGATTTCAGAGAACCACCATCGCCATTTTATTATTAGTTACACTAGGGAACCTTGTCAAAGTGCATGACTACTGAACCAGGAAATACACTGAAATGTCACAGACCAAATCTCCTTTGCTTTATAAACTCTATAGAGACCAGCAAATTTATTTTAAGTCAGATTGACATGTCTATTTTCTGAAAAATCTTTAGTTTTCAAGATGCTTGTGGCCTCTGATTCTACAGTTTTTTCTTCCTGTGTTTTTGTGAATAACATTACTTGAACTCACTGAAAAATATATTTAATGAAGGATTTGAAGTTTCACACATGCAATAAGATAATAACTTTGTAAACATTAAAAAAATTCATAAAATACATTTCCTAATTTGGGAGGTGGTGGTGGAGCTATGATTACTAAATAGACTGAGTTTATGATTTGCATATGGAAGGCCTGGTTTTAAGTCTCAGCACTGCCTGATATTCTAAGGACAACCAGCATGCCCACATAGAACTGGGAGAAGCCACTTAATATGGTTGGTGTGCTCACCTCCCCCTCCACAAACACACACATGTACATGTAAAAACACATGCACAACACAGAACCAAAAATGTTTAAATTTATTTGTTGAATTTTTATTGTTTACAGAACACACTAAAATTTAATATTATTAGTCTGCAGTTTTGCATTTTGATGACTTTTCATTATAAATTTAAATGCCAATTTCTTATATAAACAATTTATTTTTTAATGTTTTGGATCAACAACTACTTTAGACACCTTTATTTGTGTGGTATCACTTGTATCCCTTGTCTTCCTGTTGTTCATTGATTGGCTCGAGTGGGCACCAGTAACATCTCCATATGTCCTGTTGCAAGCAAGTGTACTCCAAGGGCATCTGCTTGCTCCAGGGACAGGAAGAGCCTCAAACCATTCCCTCAGGTCATGGGAATGAGGTCCATAATTGTTACTGGTTTGGCAAATCAAATAAAACACTGGTAGCTTGCCAGGCTCTGTAGTATAGGTGGTATACACTCAGTGTATAAATTCTTCTCAATTTATAAATTCTTACTCAATAAATTCTTGTATAAATCTGTGTATAAATTCTTACTCAATCTTGAGTAAATGCTCAAGATTCTCATCTTGAGCATTTACTAATGAAACTTAAAGTGGAAAAATCAGGTTTTCTCTTGGGTGACGCTCTGAGGAACTGTGGAGTCTGGATGTTGAGAATGACTGACCTCATGATATGGGGGTTGTTCTGGCTTCTTGCTAAACTTACTGGGATTACAGGTTTTGGCTAGAACCTGCCTGGAACTGTATAGAGTGTATGAATGTGAAAGATCCTGGGAAGCACCTGTTCCAGGGGATGGCTGAGCCCCTTACCGCCCTTCAGATGTCAGCTCCATGGGTTGTTTCCACGTGGGGGCGGCACCCAGCTGTGGGTCTGGAGTGATTAGGTCTGGATCTCTTCCAGGGTTGCCAACGGAGCTGTGGATCTGGTGTGACTCTCTTCTGGGGTAGCTGGCATGGAGGTGAAGGATAGGGCACAGGAGCCCAAATCCCCATGGCAAGTCCAGCCAGTGTGGGTGGTGGTGCATGGCTGTTCTTAGTTGGTGGAGCAATTTGTCTGGTTAATTTCAATAACAAACGAGACTCTGGCATTTGCGTGATAATTTTATATAAAAAGGTTAAAACTGATGTAAGCATGCTATCTAAAATGTCTGATGGCAGTAAGAAAGAACAAAAGAAAGGAAGAAAGGAAGAAGGAAGGAATGAAGGAAAGAGGGAAGGGAAGGAAGGAAGGCGGGGGGAGGGAGGAAGGGAGGAAGGCGGGAGGGAGGAAGGGAAGGAAAGAAGGAAGGAAGGATGGAAGGAAGGAAGGAGGAAGAAAGAGAAAGAAAGAAGAAGAAAGAAAGAAAGAAAGAAAGAAAGAAAGAAAGAAAGAAAGAAGAAAGAAAGAAAGAAAGAAAGAAAGAAAGAAAGAAAGAAAGAAAGAAAGAAAGAAAGAAAGAAAGAAAAAGAAAGAAAGAAAGAAAGAAAGAAAGAAAGAAAGAAAGAAAGAAAGAAAGGAAGGAAGGATGGAAGAAATGAAGAAAGATAATGTAGATTTTAAAAACTATATTCAGCAAATCTATTCACAGGCCTAGAAAATTCCTATGATATATGAGTAGCAAAATGTAATTTGTGAGAATAAACACAACAAAATTGAGCAGGAGACCATCCCTTCTCTAAAGTATACAAAACATCCAATTCTGTTGTCACAGGGTGATTTGCTAAAGTAAATCTAAAATTGGGATCACTACTTTATATATTAACACTATGCTTTGGTGGTCATTACTTTATGTTTGAATAAAAGATCACTGTTCTTAGCCTTTTATGAATATTTTACTTCACTATTCAATGGGAGATATGGGAGTGTCGATGAATTGGTTTTCCTGAACAAGACACAGTCTGTCTTCCGTTCCCATTTTCCCTGCTTCTGTTCCGACTAGGCATACCAGACATGCACTGAATAGAGAGCTAAAACAAATATTATCACAATAATGTTACATTAAAAATTAAAAATGTGAGGACAACTTATTGTAAAATCAACTATTTGGTGTTTCTTCTGCCATGCCACATAAAAATAGATAAAATATTATTCACACTCCGTTTGTAGTGAGAAGAACTGGCTTTATTAATTTGAATTCTGTACTTTTTCCTAACAGAGAAGCAGCAAAAGTTTTTTGACAAACGGATAAATTTCCATGCAGATAAAAATAATGCTATTAAAATGTTTCTTTTTAATTTTGTATTATTAAAAATCTATGACTTATAAAATTATTCATAGTAGGATGTTACACATACAATGTTCCATCCCCAATCCCATCACCAGTGACTACTTCCTTCCCTACATACCCAGCATTTGTGCCACTTGGCTAATAATTGGTGTTATTACAACGATGTCATCAGCGAAGCGGAGGTGGTGTAGTCACCAACCGTCTTTCTTCACTCCCATTCCTTCCCATTCTAATTGTCGCATGATGTTCTCGAGGGTGGCACTGAAAAGTTTTGGTGAAATGGTATCACCCTGCCGAACCGAATCTCTCTTTTAACATCAATGATCACTTCCATGTGGAATGGTGAGATCCTGATGGTGAATCCATTATACAGTTCACGAAGGATCTTGATGTATTGGGTTTGAATGCCCTGTTTGGCTAGGGCTTCAATGACCGCTTCAGCTCCACAGAATCAAAGGCTTTCTTTAAATCAATGAATGTGAGACAATGTAAGTTGATTACTAAGTAATCAGCTTAGTAGGGAATTTAAAAATTCTATAATATGAGCCCATATACATAAATTCATTTTTTTTATTTTTTTCACAGAAAATAATTTAAACAAGTTAAGGGATCTCTGTAAAATAAGTGCATCTAATGTTTAGAATTAAAAAAATAAATATCTGATGCATTTTCTACTTGTAAAATATAAAGACTTTTTACAATCTTTCAGATTATTACTATTTTTTCAGATTATTTTTATATTATTCTCTGAGATCTGTGTGTGTATAAATACACACACACGCACACATACACACACTCTATGTGTGTATATATATATATGTATATATATGTATATATATTTGATATTCCAAAAACTGTAACAATATATATGCATGTAATATATATATACATGTATATATGTATATATACACATATACTTATATATATTTGATATTCAAAAAACTGTAACAATAATATACCTCATTCCCATGACCTGAGCGAATGGTTTAAGGTTCTTCGTGTTCCTGGAGCAAGCAGATGCCATTGGGCAACACTAGCATGTGAGAGAGATGAATGGAGATATTTAGTTGTGCCCGCTCAAGCAAATAGATGCTTGAGCATATTGATGAACTATGGGAAGACAGTTGACAAGTGACGAGAGATATTATTCTTTGAATTTAAGCCAAAACTTCTAGTCACAAACTTTGAAAATTTACTGAAGGGTATTAAAGATAAATAATTAAATGCTTTATCATATTTCAGTGTTTATTTAATTTTTTGCCATGAAAATTGTTTCCCCATACATCATTATTGTAGATTAATTGCTCGTCACTGGCTTGTGTCCAAAATTGGTCAGCAGACATTTAGACTAAGTTCACTCTGCTGTAATATATTAATTTTCACATACTTTTTTTTTCTCCCATATATTAGCTACTTTAGTCCACCTCTTATCTTTCAGTGCTGGGGTTTGAGTCCAGGCCCTCTGAGCCCTGCCAGGAATATTTTATGAATGCAGATCCAAGAGTATGCACTGAGTACTGTTGGGTGTGCCCCACCATCAAATATATATTTTAGTGACTTTTGAAATGATGCTATTTTTTATTTGATAGGTCGATAATAAATTTAAAGTATCAGTAATTAATTAGAACCAAAACCCCTAAATACAGTAACAAATGTAAGCAGAAAATTACAATTAGGAGGCAGAAAAATGGTGTAGTGTTAAGGCGCTCTCCTTGCATGCACCAACATGAGTTCAATCCCTGGCATCCTATATGGTGACTTTATTTTATTCCTTTTTGAGTCACACCTGGCAGTGCTCAGGGGTCACTGTTAGTTCTCTGCTCAGGAGTTATACTTGGCAGTGCTCAGGGAAACATATGGATGCCAGGGATAGAACCAGGTTGGCTGCTTGCAAGGCAAATGTCCTACCTGCTGAACTGTCACTTTGCCCCCCGCCCAATATGGTCACTTTAGACCACCAGGAGTGATCCATGAGCACAGAAACAGACTAAGTACTGAGTAGAGTAGAGTGTAAGATCACTATCACCATTCCCCTGTTAATAAAAAAGGGGAAAAGTTACAAGTTTCTCCCCCATAACTGATGCGTAGACAGCCACTATGATTACTATTTTGACATAGTCTTATAATACATATGCATTTCTAGTTTATAATTTAGCAATGGTTTGGTCAGTCTTCTTCAACCAACAGAAAGTTGTAACTTGGTTCTCAGATAATACTTTGCTCTTACTCATATTACTTTGTGGTATGGTGTGGTAGGTTGGGGAGGGGTTGGACCAAGCACACTGCTTTGCTCAGAGCTTCCTTCTAACTGCCCTCAGAGTTCACTCTGTGTTGGGCCTTGGGGGGAAACCTATGTGCTATGTAGTGCTGGGAAGTGAGCCCAGGTCAGCTTCACTAAATTCCTTTACATTCATCTGCTATTAAGTGTCCTATATCTTTTCACATATTATTTTAAATCATTTTGTTTAGTGATCATTAAGAAGAAATGATGCATTATTATGCATCTAATTATGTATAAAAATTTTTAGTCTATTATCACATCTCATGTAGAGAGTCATAAGAGCCAGAGTATTATGAACAATTTGTAAGAACAGATTCAGATTCATAGAAATTTCACACTACAGTATCTGTATAAAGTGAAAGAAGCCACATTGAAACATTTATGATTTTAAAAATATCTCTGATTTGCAACCTATTCCACACTACATGTTAGCTCTCATCTGTGAGGAAATTGGAATAATGTCCCTTCATTTCCTAAAATTTCTTCTACTCATAGCTCTGAAAGTTTATACATTATCAATATTTCAGGGATTTAGCTTTATATATCTCATATAACAGCATAATATGGCTTCCATATGTAGTTAAATATAATTATTTAACAAGCAAGCAGTATGGCTAAAATTTCATAGTTTCACTGCAGCATTCTATCTTTCTGGTATGTTTTACTACATATGGCATATGGAAAAGAAAAATGATACCATTTTGACAATTTCCTTTTCTTTTCAGGTTGTTGCTTCATGATACAGATGCCATCATTTCCTTTGTTCTTTGAGCCACATGCATAATTTTTTAAAGATCCATAACTTATAATGGCATGGAGATTATTATTACCTTTATGATTTCTACTGTACTTCCAACATTACTTTAAGGTACTTTTCATATAGTATTGTTAGAATAGACAATAACATTTCATACAATTTCACTAAATTCCTTTTCTTTCATCTGATAAGAAAATAAAAAAAGAGAAAATTGGTTAATACATGAAAAAAGACATTATTATATTAATACAAAAGCAAAATTAGCGTTGAAGATGATATTCTAGTGCCATCACAACATGTGCCTAAGTAAAGACATCTGTTATATCTTAGTATAATAGAAATACACTCAGAGCATAAGGACTTCCTAAATTTATTTTTATGCAAGATCAGAGTGATTTATTTCATTATTCTTCTTTATTTTAAAATTTACTTTAATATAGAAAAAAGTCACAGCTATTAATTCAAGTCTTGAGTTGATACTGATTAGATAACAGAGCTCTATAGTAAAATAAAAAGTACAAAAAGGTGGGGCCAGAGCGATAGTCCAGTAGGTAAGCATTTGCCTTGCATGTGGCCAACCAGGGTTCGATCCCGGCATCCCATATGGTCCCCCAGAGCACTGCCAGGAGTAATTCCTGAGTGCAGAGCCAGGAGTAACCCCTTAGCATTGCTGGATATGACCCGGAAAAAAAAAAAAATACTAAAAGGATTTGTTTAATGTGAAAATTGTCATATCAGATAACAGGTTTGTTAAATTTTTGTCTAAGAATTTATTAAGCTATTTGTTGCTAGCTGGGCCTTCTGCTTTATTGTTTTGATTTTTTGAGTTTATTTGGCTTCTATGTTACTTTCCTATCTAATTTTGTGTGTTCCTAGCATAATATTGGTATTGGTATCCAATATTATCATCAATGAGTTTGATGATAATATTATCATCAATAAATTTAGGTACAAGTGTATGTACAGACATGGGGCAGAGCTGCTACCTGCTCTCCCTGTGTCCAGAACATCACAAGGTGCCCGGGAGGGATGGCAGATTCTAGCCCTGGCCCGCCACCCCAGCTCACAAGAAGTCAGACTATCCCTCACTCCATGAGGGCCGCCATTTTCCACATCTGGACTCCCATCTCATCAGAACTCCACTCAGCAGAAGAGCTGATCCAGCGGCAGCACAGTTCATCAATAAATATTCAAGATCAAAGGTGACTTCAAGAGTATGCCACCCAGCAGAGCCTGGCAAGCTACCCATGTCATATTTGAAATGCCAAATACCAGTAACAATTATAGTCCTTATTCCCATGACCTGATGGAATGCTTTGAGGCTCTTTATGTTCCTGGAGCAAGCAGATGCCCTTAGCTCTACTAGCATGAGACAGGACATATGGAGATGTTACTGGTGCCCGCTCGAGCAAATCGATGATGAACGGGAAGACAGTGATACAGTGACAGTGATGCTGTATTTAGAGGTGACTACACGAGTATGCCACCCACACGGCAAGCCTGGCAAGCTACCTGTGTTGTATTTGATATGCCAAATACTGGTAACAATTATAGACCTCATTCTCATGACCTAGTATAATGGTTTGAGGCTCTTTATGTTCCTGGAGCAAGCAGATGTACTGGAGGTCTACTAACATGAGACAGGGCATATGGAGATGTTACTGGTGCCCTCTCGGAGCAAATCGATGATATATGGGAAGAGAGTGATACAGTGACAGTGATACAGTGATAGTTTCAGTATTTATACTTTTGTGCCAATAAATAGGATTGGGCTGGTGGTTGAGTCAATATGGCAATGTCTATGGGACTTGAGCATGGTTATCAGATGTTGCAGGACTCCTCAAGAGCCTCTGCATCTGCCCTGGATTGCCTCCTGCAGGTCACTTCGTAGATAGGGGGTAGTCTAAATGTGGCAGTTTATCTGACCATGTATTCTGTACTGGTATAAATATTCTCTCATGCTACCACAATCATCGTGGACTAGCTAGATCTTACCAGCATATTTGCCTGGCCATGTTGGATCTCTAAGTAATTGGACCAGTGAGAAATGCTGTTTGCATCCAAGCAAGCAAGCATGGCTCTGTGATAACTCAAAGGCCACTAAAATACAAAACTACCGTGAAGTAGAGGAGACTCTTGTGAAGGCGTGGAGAAATATTTAACTGGCATTAGTGTAGTCTTTGGTACAGAGGCATGCCATCTCAGAAACCCCTTCTCTACCCTATAAAGGCATTTCCAGGCAGATCTTGGCTCAAGACTAGGTGAAGTGCTGGGAGAAATTACCTGAGGGCATTTGACCCTCCCTGCCAGGAAAAGTTACATTTAGCTTATAGCTCCTCCCAGCTCTGTTAGGGAGGCTTTAAATTAGCTCTGGGTCCTTGTAAACAGCCAGAAGGCCTCCTGAAGTTGCTACATTTCTATAGAGCTGTTCTCCTGTTTTCATCTCTAGATAGCCCAGCCCAGAATGGTCTGGGCTGGGAAGTTTGGGTGGATTTCTAGCTTTAAAATAAGCTGCAAGAAGAAAGAAGCTCTCTTTTTTGCTCTTTTCCCCATTTTGCCATTTCTGCTTACCTTGGTGTTTTGCTTCTCCGTCCTCTCCATTTTCTGTTGGGCTTCAACACGTGGTGGCAGCCATCTTGGCCTACACGTGGCTGGGGCCTAGCTGGGAACCCAGAGTCCGGAGGTTTCCCCTGCTCTTGGATTGTATATTGGAGCCTGTTGATAGTAAAAGCCCTTTTAAAACTGCATCAGAATCCTGAGTTTTCATCCATTCCCGCCGGCTCCGGAGGTAGAAGGGAACTCGCTTCCCAGCACTGTTGGGAACCCCAGCAGCATCCGGACAGGGATTCAGGAATTAGGGAAGGGAAAGATACCCATTAGGACTCTGATAAGACCCTTGTGTCTTATCCCTGTACTTAAATTTTAAGTCATACTATTAAAATTTAAAGTAATTGATATTCTAAAAAAATGCTAGTAGTTCTCAGCATAAAACTAGTCAGAATGGATGAAAACAACAATACAAATATGAATATATAAAAATCAAAATGTTAAAAATGAATTGCTCATGGATTTAAAACTTAAAAGCCCCAGAAAAAATAAAGAAAATAGATGTTATATAAAAAGACATTTTTGATAATGTTTGCACTGTAATTATTATATAATGAGAAAAACTATAATGTAAAATTTGTTTTAATATTAAACTGTCGATACAATTTACATTACATGCAAAATTACCTGTAATTCATAAAGCCAAAGATACCAAAATTAAAAATTCTGGGGTTCAGTGTATATTTATATATTTTTTGTGGTTCCATCTTAGTAGCATTTAAAAAATTTAGATGCTAAAATTAAAGAACCAACATAAACCTAAATTTTCCTCCACTCTTGTGTGTGTGCCTGTTGCACTTTCTGATCTTCTATACTCTAGTATTTTTTTCAGTGGTGTCCTTAAGAAGTTCTTTATCTTTCATTTCAGTGTAACCTTACCATTTCCACTATTAATTAACCTTTATTCCTCTGAACTGGTTACACATCCCCAGGTGTGTTTGTATTTCTTTGTCTATTTGAGCTATGAAATGTAGGAGAGAACCCAAGGATCTCTTAGCAAAAGGGCACCCCACCCTTTTATAGCCTATTCCTTAGCTTATGAATTCTATGTGGTTAGTTTGAGACCATAATTGCTTTTATATGTCACCACAGACTAGTCTCATGGGACTACCCTCAATTCTTTATTCCTTTACAAGACTCTTAAATACCATTTCCAGTCCCTTAACCATTTAAGCTTTCATATAAATAAATTTATGATACAATTCTCAAAGGAGAACTTAGGAAAGAGAAAGCTATAAATTAAAAATGAACTTTTACTTACTTATATTCAGATAATCAAAGATCCAACTATAGCGATTCCTTTTTTTTGCCCATTCTCAGAGGGAAAAAAAATGTGGGACAAAAAACTGACTAACGAATAGTTGCTTATATCAGATATTTCATGGTTTGGTTATTAATTTCCAATGATAGCATCATCAGTGTGGTGCTTGATTAATTTGTGTATTCAAGAAAAAAGCTAGCTTTCTGCGAAAAACACCATTGTCATCTTTTTACTAACATCTATAGCTATGTTCTCCCTAGTTTTAAGCAAACAAACATGGCATTTGAATATAAGTTTTTCCTAAATGTCAGTTCTGTTAGAAAAGTGAATCAAATTGATTTTTCCTCTACAACTTATTTATATGAAAGAGAGAGGCAGTATGTTAAGTGAAATAACACCGTGGGAAAGGATAATTCCATTTTATCTCATCGTGCGACATAAAAAAGTATTAGGAAATTAGAATGGAAAAATAAATGGTAGCAAATCCTTGACTCTGGCCTAAAAAACTGAGAATGCCAAGTAAGTTGTGAAGTAGCTGGAAGAGTTAGGATGGTTGAGTGGACTGGATATAATATAAGTACATTTATGGTGGGTCTTGAGCAATTTTGTGGTTCTGAGGTTAGGTAAATGTGTACATTGAAACCATAAAATTTAATATTATAAACATATGACCTAACTATTTTTTACAGTGTGTTCAAGGACCCTCACTAACTGCTGTTGGGAATGTCCACTACTTCAAATTTTTAAAGCAATGTGGCTACTTCTAAAAAATCTAGAAATTGATCTTTGATATGACCCAAAAACTGTACTTCTTGGCAATTACCCCAAAGACCTGAAACTATTTGGAGAAAAATGTGCACTTCTTTATTCATTTGCAGCACTGATTGCAATAGACAAAATCTGGGAACAACCCTATGGCACATAATGAAATACTCCTCAAGATAGTTACATCCATCTATCTAAAGCCCACAGCGAGTAACTCAATGGTGAAAATTTGAAAATTTTTCCCCTAAAATCAGGGACAAGACAAGACAAGGTTGCCCCCCCTCTCACCTCTCTTTTTAAAATTTTTTAAAGAAATTTCATTCTGCTCTCTGTATTAGCAACACCAGTCTACTTTCTGTAAACAATATATGAGTTCCCATTTATCTATGTCCTCTCAATATTGTTCTTTATTTTCTTTTGGGCAATAGTCATTCTTACACATAAAATATTCTCATATTTCACTTTTTCACAAATTATAAGAAATTATGAATATATCTTCACATGCCTGTTTTCTATCTGCATGTCTTCTTTGTATAACTATCTATTCATATCACCTTCCCATTTTATAAAGCTGTTTTCTAAAAGCTCAAAGAAAAAACAAAGAAAGGGAAACCGATTGTGTCATAGTTCAAACAGCAATTAAATATACAAGCTTAAGGAATAGCATTATAATAATCATTAAGCACTTTGGATTTAAGTACTTTTATTCTCATATTAATTTCTTTATTTTGACTCTGAATATACCTGTTTGCCTTTATATGACTGGATTATATGTATTAACATTTTTATTGTGATACTTCCCCAAATGGGTTATATCACCCAACTTTACCTAGGCACTGCAATGTTCCACAATAATGATAGTAGCCTCTGTTGAAATTGCATTGTGGTCACATTTTGTCATTGAGTAATAGAGTAAAGGATGTTGTATGCCAGATATGTTTAGGAATCTTTATACTATAACCTAAAGACAATTACTAATACTAGAAACTGCTGTTGGTAGTCTATTGCTTTCAAGAGTATGCTGTACCAGGAACCTTCTCATATATAGATTATATTAACTACTAAGAACAATAAATTACATAGTAAAATCAATGTACTCTTGTCTGAAAACAAAGCATATGAACTAAAGAGAACTCATAATTTCCACTAAGATAAAAATTTTGTTTAAAAATATTATGTACTTTCTTTTCTTATTTCCATTTAAATACTGGACTGTTTATTTACTTATTAAAATAAAAACATAAAATTTAAGATTTGTGATCATAGTCCTGAGCACTTTCAATCTTGAAAAATTAAGGAGTATAAACAATTTACCATATATTGCTAATAAAGTTGTACAATTGATCTAAAGCTGTGAATTAGACTTAAAATGTGGATTAGATATCAGCAGTGAGTGGAAAAAATAATTCTGACTGCTTCATTCTCTTTTGAGAAGCATCTTTCCTTCTCTTGGTCACAAAGATATTGGAATACTGGGAGGGTGGTAGGAACTACGTTAGTATTTGCTATACTGAAGCTGAGGGTACAGAAGTTGGCAGATAAAGAAAAGGCGGAGCTTTTCAGGATTCTGCATTTATTTTTGTTTTTTTCCATTTTGATGCATGTAATGAAAAGTCTTGCTAACCTCTGGAAGGCATAACATTGAGTTGACATGAACTCACAGGTGTTTTCCTTGTATTTACTTTTAAGGAATCAAAAACAAATAACCTTCAAAATAAGATAAAAATGCATGTTAAATACTAATTTTTGTAGACTAATTTTATTTTGATTCTGCAAGTTAATGATCAGCATGTGACTACCTAATCAATACCATGCTTTCCCAAAGTTGAATTTATAAAAAAAAACTATTATTTGGGAAGTTTCATAGAAATAAAATGATACAAAGATTATTACACTAAAACACATTTGGGGATCTCATAGCTAAGCAATATTCTTCTCTTCATTTGCATTTATTATGCAAATATTTCTTAGAATCTATTAACATATGCAGATTTCCACTTAATATAATATAACTTGGTTCTTTTGTAATGGATAACATCAAAGTAAAGCTTTTCACAGATTGAATGTTTCACAAAACTTGTTTATGCACAATACCACCAGACCATATGCATAATTTTATTTTGTAATAGTTCTGACTTTTATGATGTTTGATTTTTAATGTTTTGTTATTGTTCATTTAGTTTTCTCACTTTATAAGCATCAATTGAGTATGGCATAGAAAATGTGAGAAATATTTATTTCCATAACAATTTTGGGAATATATCTGAAATCAAAAGCATCAGAAGAGATAAAAGATTGTTATTCTAAAAATCTCATTTTCTTTATCTACAACATAGTTTGTAGAACTACTTTATTATAATGTAAATGACTTACAGAATGTCATTTTTTATTTTATTTATTTATTTTTTGCTTTTTTTTTTGGGTCACGCCCGGCAATGCTCAGGAGTTACTCCTGGCTCTGAACTCAGGAATTACTCCTGGTGGTGCTCGGGGGTACCATATGGGATGCTGGGGATTGAACCAGGCTTGGCACAGGCCGGCCTCATGCAAAGCAAACGCCCTACACGCTGGACTATCGCTCTGGCCCCTATAATGTCATTTTAAAAGTACATCTTAGCCCCAAATCCCCTTTGAGTAGGCATATAAACTATTTAGAGACTTTTATAAGACTCTAAACTGCCAATAATCCTTACGCTAGCATTTAGGTACTTGAATTTAAGTAAAATATTAAAATTATTTTTAAAAATCACAAAAGTAGTTAAAAGTGTGATGAAACTTTACTACAGTAAATGATAATTGGATTATTTCTAACCAATTTCTTTCTATCTCACTTAGCAGATAATTATTATGGTGGATTATTAATTCAATGATTATGTCTTCACTTAGTATCCTTTCTTACTAAGAAAGTTCACCAGCAAGCTATAATGGATAATAATCCTGGAAATGATTTGTTTAAATATCCATCCCTGATATTCTATATGACTCATTCATACCATAAAATTAGTAAGTGACATTTTCAAGAATAGGTATTTATAATAAATGAGATGATTCTGGTATGAAACAACTTACCATAAGTAAGTTAATGGTTTAAATTCAAGCACAGCATCTGACAATGACCTTTTCCTCACTAAATTTCTATGATAATAAATCATATTAAATCTTATCTTCAAAGATCTAATAGCATCTGAATTCTGCCCAGTTTCCTGACAAGCCAAAGCACATATAGTATTTATTGTATGCAAAGTGTACAAATCAGATCACTAGAGTAAACACTTTATTTTAAATTTGAGGCACAATGATTCATAATAATGTTAATGACTGGGTTTCATGCATCAAACTTTCTATAACCACAACCCCTGTTAAAATGTCCTCTTCCCTCTTCCATTGTGTCAGTGAATCAGTGAAGATTCTAATTTAAATTCATTTGTATTATTACACTGGAAATTTTTGATTACACTGCTTGATCTTCACAAGGAAAATATCCTCTTATGCCTATATTACATGTCTCTTCTAACATTTCATTCTGGAAACCTCCCCCCCAAATTTAGCAACTTTTTAAGAAAAAATTTTATTGTTTCTAGATTTTTTTGGGGGTGAGGGTAGGTTTTCTCTAATCAATTTATTTATTGGTCTGGGAGATAATAAAGGTATGGAATGACTCTATTGCTTTTAAGGCATCCTTGAGAATCCATGTTTGATCTCCACAATTTAGTGACTCCTCCATACCACAGATTGTGACTCTACTCATATTTAAGTACCACTGGAAATTCCTCATAACAGTTTTAAAAGCATATAAGTATCTACAATGACAAGCCCTTAATCTTTCATTACAATTCTGAGATTACTAAATGGGAGAGAAAGTTAGAGATTATATTATAGATAAGAAATAATAGGATACTATTCAAGGGTTGTGGGCACTTTGATAATAGTGTAATACAATGACTGTATATATGAGATCATAAATATTAATACTCTCAAGC